>PVKV010020733.1:0-39154 GCA_004027835.1 Alouatta palliata
GAACAGAAAATCAAACACCACATATTCTCACTCATAGGCGGGTGTTGAACAATGAGAACACATGGACACAGGGAGGGGAGCATCTCACACGGGGGTCATTTGGGGGGAAAAAGGGGAGGGACAGTGGGGGGTGGGGAGTTGGGGAGGGATACCATGGGGAGAAATACCAGATATAGGTGATGGGCAGGAAGGCAGCAAATCACACTGCCATGTGTGTACCTATGTAACAATCTTGCATGTTCTTCACATGTACCCCCAAACCGAAAATGCAATAAAAAGTATATGTATTAAAAAAACAAATAAATAAATAAAATAAAATAAAATAACCAGCATACCAGGGTGTCATATTTTGTGGTGAAATTATCTGGGTTTCTTAATCTTTTTCTGTTTTCTTCACAGAACCTATACCAAGCAGCTCTTGTGAATGTTGGTAGTTTGTCTTTATCTTTTATAGTTTGGGTTATTGGGAATTCCTGATCATTTCTTTAGTTTGGCTTAAAATATCATCCAAGGACTTTTAATTTGCTATCCATTAGCTGTCAGGTGTGTGTGTGTGTGTGTGTGTGTGTGTGTGTGTGTGTTTAAATTCACAAAGACCCAACAACTATGCTCCCACAACATTTACTGTCTTTCCAGAATCCTATCTGATCTCCCTCTATCCCCCATTTTTCTGATTGGTTATTGATATCAGCATAAAGTAGGAAAAAACAAATACTTGGTAAATCCACACTATAAAATCATCAAAAGGTGCATCTATCCTTTCATACTGATCTCCCTACTTTGGTGATGTTGCTTTTACTCTAACTTTGGGTGTGACTCTGTCCATTGCACATTTACCCATATACACAGACATATATGTACAACACAGGTACTCTCAGACACACGCACGTTGTTAAAAGATAAACCAAAACACATTAACATATTAGAAACTATTTGAGCAGATAATGATTCATTAATCGAACAGCTTGAGACTGCAAGTGTTTGAGGCCTCCACTGTGGAGTCCAACAGAAGAGTTTTATAGTATAAACACATAAGGTAAAGAAAACATGTGATTGGTTAAAATGGAGCAGTAGCCTTACTTGGATCATTCCAGTAGAAAATCCCTGGTCAGAGGTTAGTTGGCAGTTTCTGATTGACTAAACTTAGGTTTTGTTTTACCATTTACAATGAGTTGAGTTTCTGTTTGCTCACATGGGAACCCCCCTCTGCCTAATGACCTACCAGTTAGTTAATTATTTTAACAACGTAAAGTCACACATACTCACAACCATTCAGTCGCACATGCTCATATACACGTACACATATAACTACATTTACATACGTAAACACACACACATACAAACTCATGCATATACACACACACATATACAAAAGGAGAATCATATACATGTTATAAAATGCTTCCTAAGTGAATTTATAAAACCATAAATCAAGCATATATTTTTCTGTGAAATCTTTGTCTTTTACTGCCTACAAAAGTCCATACAAAGGAATGACTTATATTAAACATATATTAGTAGCATAAATCCAAGAATAAATAGTTCACATTTTAAAAAAGCTAACCATGTCACTAAAACCTACTTACCATGTGAGTTGATCAAATTCAAATAGAAAATTTCAAAATGTAGACATGGCTTCCTATACTGTAGCCAAATCCATCATCTAACTTCTTAGATTCTTTGGATCATCAAATATTTCCACTATTTTTGTTTTAAACCAAACAAAATGCAACAAAAGATAAACTATTACTCTTATGATTTTGAATTGAATTTTCACATGAAATGTACAGAGAAATTTAATCAATGATTATGGTTGGGGGATTTAAATTCACTATTGTTCCTTAATTTGCATGAAAAACAAAACCTTTGTGAATTCTCTCTGAAAAGGTAGTCACATACTTCATTTAAATAGACTTGCAACTTTAGCTTAATTTAACTTAAAAAAAGAAACGTTTATGGTCACATAAAATCTGTTCTACAGTTTTATTTCATTGATTTAAGGTTCTTTTTCAAATGCACATAAACTGCCCACACTAATAATTACCCTAATTTTTAACAATGCAATCACCATTCCGTCATTAATAAGGGAAGCAAAGCTTCAGTCCATTAGCAGTTGTTTATAATAGCACATCTCAATTGATTAAACTGCAGATTCTTTTTGTAGGTCTTGTTTTATAAATTGAACGTAGTCAAGTAAACATAGCATTTGGTAATGGTCTTCATAGCAACTGTCAAAATGACTTACTGTTTTTCCAGTCCTGCATTCCTTTAGAATTAATAATACCTTTGTGTCCTTTGTAACACTTATTATTGATGCCATGAAGTTCTCTATATTTAATGAGTAGATGTTTCATTATAGCACAAAGTTCTGTAGACAGATGGAAAATTTTTCTAATCTGTTTCTCTTTGCCTCTTGATTGAAGAATTGTAAATATGCAATTAACAATTGAAGTAGAAGTAAAAGAAAAAAATATCATCTGTCAAGATTTCTGTTGAAAGACATAGGATGCTTTAAGCTAACAACAGCATGACAAAAGACAAAAGCATCCTTGTCAATAAAGTGGAAAGTTGCAAATGTTTAAACATTTGATTTGTTTTTTCTTCTTGAAGTAATTATAATCATTGTCTTCTGTGAAACAGAAATTAATGAAATGTTACAAAGCTAAGGTTAAGTCTCATATAGACCCTGCTTATGAGTTCTATACTTAATTGCTTCCCAGTATTTATTTCTCAATAATAATGGTGTCACTAGCTTCTAAAAATGGAAGAAAATAGAAAACACACCTATAGTACTTTCTAATTTATAGAAGAGATATTGTCATAATAATGGTATAATGCTAGGAATGCTTAGTCAACAACAGCTAGAATTTTTATTGCTCCTTTGTGTTTACTATTTTAATCTCAGAATTGGGAGAAGCATTATCATGTTTTCATATCTTAAGTTACACTTTTCAATTTTCTATTCATTTTTGATCTCATGATTTTTGATAAATGTCTGTCTTTTATTTTATAAGACCTACACTTTTTCAGCAGATTGTAATACACAAAAAAATGTGTATCAGCCATGAGTATATCTGAGGTTGTTCCCTATTCTCAGAGAAAAACTTTCAGATATTTTGAAATGTGCCAAAGTATCATAGAGATTTGACAATGAGAAATGCAGTTAATTCCAGTTTTAAATATTCTTTCATTATAGTTTTTCATTTTATAAGTATATTATATAAAATAACTATATATTGATAATAATATTAATTATTTCATACCCTATTTGAAGTCTTTCAGTGAAGTAAATAACTTCTCTCACCTGTTTCCTCTGTTTATGGTGTAGAAGAAGAAAAATATCTCTGTAACAAAAAACAGATTAATAAGAGAAAAACACATATTTATTTAATATGTTTTATGTGACACAGAAGCCTTCATAAACAAATGAAAACCTGAAGATGCAGTTAACTCTGCATTTTTAGACTAGAGTTAATGAAGACCACCAGATAGGATAGGATAAAGGTGTATTAGCGAGGTGTAAACTGGGGGAACCTTGGTAAGACCTGTTCATTCAGCTTCTGTTTAGTGTCTCTCTGTTTTGGAGATAGACACCTTTTCTCTGAGTCTATGGAGGGGACCTCTCACATAAGCATCTTATGGCCTGTTTCAGGACAAAGTCAGAGAGTCTTTTTTGTATCTGCTATTTCTCAAATTTATTCAGCTTAAAATATTCAATATGCTGAGATGACATATTTTAGGGTAGAATGTTCTGAATTCTGTCAATGGTTTAAGAATAAAATGTTTAATTGTGATTGGCTTATGCTTTCATTTCCCCTATTAAAAAGTAAATTCTTTCTTATTTTGAAGAGACAAGAAAATTCTGCATTTCTTCTCTTAACTTAGAGTTGGGACTTTTATTTGCATATTCTGTGAGGTAGGGATCCAATTTTACTTTTCTGTACATAGTGAGCCATTTTCCCCTGCAACTTTTGTTAAATAATCCATTATTCTGATAAAGCAAATTCAATATGACCTGAGAAGGACTGATTACTTCTATATTTGAGTCCTTGTAGAGGAATTGTAACCCAGCTTAATATGTAGACAAGATTGAGAACCTAATTTGGGAGTGTGCCCCTTTAACAGTGATGGGTCTTGGCCAATCCAAGCAGCCATACTTCAACCACTCATACACTGTCAAGTGCTTAAATTGTGCTCAAATAAGGCAGATGCTGAGCTGTAACCAATCCAGTTGTTCCTGTACCTCACTTACTGTTTCTGTATGTCACTTCCCTTTTTTTGTCTATAAATCTTCCACCATGTGACTGTGCTAGAGTCTCTTTGAATCTGCTGTGATTCTGGGAGCTGCCCAATTCATGAATCATTCATTGCTCAATTTTACATCTTTAAATTTAATTTGGCTGAAGTTTTTCTTTTCACAAACCCCAGTGTGAGTCTCCTGTAATTTGCAATGTCACCTCCTTTATTTGCTAAGTTTCCATAAATACATAATTCTGCGTCGGGGCTTTTTCTCCTGTTCTGTGACTATTGGCTTATTCATCTGTCTGTACATTGTTTCATTACTATAATTTATCATAGGCCATATACCATAGTAGGATGCTTCTCTCTAGTTTACATTTACTTTTTAAAATACTGCTCTACATAATTGTGAATTTACTTTTTAAAATATTGTTCTAAATAATTGTGAATTTTTTATATTAAAGTTAATATTTTTAAAGCCTCTTCCCAAAGTATTGGTATGAATTGTCTTAAACTTGATAATTAATTTTGTGGGAGTGATGGGAATTGATATCCTTTCAATATTAAGTTATTCTGATCAATAATATAATATTTTAACATCATTTATTTGCACATCTTTTATGCTATTAAACAGAGTTTTAACATATTTGTTTTTGCCTTTTTTGTTGAGATTTAATTTATATCTTCCCTCCTAAATTTTATTTCCATTTATTCTTGGTGTAATTGAGACAAACAATTGAATTTGTGAGGTGATCTTGTATTTGACCATCTTACTGACGTCTTCTTCACTTGTGAAAGAGTCAGAAACTGTGTAGGACTGAAGAGTGAAAATCAGCTTTGACTGAAAAAGCAAAACGCAACCCTGCCATTAATCAGGATGGGAAGACAGACGCAGATAAAGTCAGAGGCAAATTTAACAACACTGTATCTTCCAAGGTCATGCTGCAGTTGTAAAATGCCACAAAGACACCACTTTGAATGATCACTGCTTTCTCTCCAATGAATTCCCAGATCTGCTTGCTCACTTCATTAATTATGGGAGATATCCAATTGTTTAGTTGCTCTCTCCACAAGACAGCAGCCAAGCCCTGGTTAATCCCTCTGTCTTCAACTTCCTCCTTAAAAACAGCAACCAATTTTTTTCTTGCTTTCCTTAGACCCTCCTCAGAATTCTCAGAGGGAACCCAAGGCTAGTAAAAGATGAATTTCTTCTCCCTCTTGTTTCATCAGCATTTCTTCTTCCTCTGGAATTTCTTCCTTGCATGCAAGCAGAAAAAAAAAAAAAAAAGCAATTTTATTAGACTGCAGGTTAATTAGCTTTAACAAATTGTAGTCACTTCTTTGGTCATTCTATTGGGATTCTATGAAGATGCTCAAATATTCTTCAAAATTGTCTCGTGCCTCTCAGCAAATTTCTTTTCTAAATGCACTGACCAGTTGGTAAATATTACAATGCTGAACCAAAGCAAAGATAATGAGCATTCTTACCTAGCTCCTTATCTTCAAAGAATAATGGTAAGAAACCTGATCTCATTTCCTATCTTAAAAGAACAGTAGTAAGAAACCTCCTTTCTGGCTCTTGTCTTAAAGGAAATAAAATATCAATGTTTTGTTGTTGTTTTGGTTAAACATAATATTTGGTAAAATTTTTGTGAAACAAGCTTTTGCTAAGGTAAGAAATTGCTTTCTCAGTTTTGTCATTCTTATCTTGCTTTTATCATATATAGAAATTAACAAATGAAATTAATGATTAATTCATCTACTGAAATTTGCCTGTTATTTTTGAGCATTTTCTTTCTTTCTTTTTTTTAAGTTCTGGTGTACACGTGCAGATCTTGCAGGATTGTTACGTAAGTATACACACGCCATGGTGGTTTGCTGCCTGCATGTGCCCATCACCTACATTAGGTATTTCTCCTAATGTTACCCCTCCCCAATCTCCCCACCCCCTGCTATCCCTCCCTTAGCCTACTACCCCCTAACAGACCCCAGTGTGTGCTGTTCCCTTCTCTGTGTCCATATGTTCTCATTGTTCAACACCCACTTCTGAATGAGAACATGTGGTGTTTGGTTTTCTGTTCTTGTGGCAGTTTGCTGAGAATGATGGTTTCCAGATTCATCCATGTCCCTGCAAAGGACATGAACTCATCCTTTTTTATGGCTGCATAGTGTTCCATGGTGTATATGTGCCCCATTTTCTTTATCCAGTCTATCGTTGATGGATATTTGGGTGGATTCCAAGTCTTTGCTGCTGTAAACAGTGTCACAATGAATATACATGTGCATGTGGGTCTTTATAATAAAACAATTTATAATTCTTTGGGTATATACACAGTAATGGGATTGCTGGGTCAAATGGTATTTCTATTTCTAGATCCTTGAGGAATTGCCACACTGTCTCCCACAATGGTTCAGCTAATTTACACTCCCACCAACAGTGTAAAAGTGTTTCTGTTTCTCCACATCCTCTCCAGTATCTGTTGTCTCTAGATTTTTTAATGATCACCATTCTAACTGTCATGAGACGGTATTGCATTGTGGTTTTGATTTGCATTTCTCTAATGACCAATGATGATCAGCATTTTTTCATATGATTGTTGGCCGCATAAATCTCTTCTTTTGGAAAGTGACTGTTCATATCCTTCTCCCACTTTTTGATGGGTTTGTTTTTTTTTCTTGTATATTTGTTTAGTTCTTTGTAGATTCTGGATATTAGCCCTTTGTCAGATGGGTGTCTTGCAAAACTTTTTTTTTCCATTCTGTTGGTTGACAGTTCACTATTATGATTGTTTCTTTTGCTGTGCAGAAGCTCTTAAGTTTAATTAGACCCCATTTGTCTATTTTGGCTTTTGTTGCCAAAGCAGATCCATCCATCTGCTTTTGATGTTTTAGTCATGAAGTCCTTGCCTATGCCTATCTCTTGAATGGTATTGCCTAGGTTTTCTTCTAGGGCTTTTATGATGTTATGTCTTACATTTAAATCTTTAATCCATCTGGAGTTAATTTTTGTATAAGGTGTGAGGAATAGGTCCAGTTTCAGCTTTCTGCATATGGCTAGCCAGTTTTCACAACACCATTTATTAAGCAGGGAAAAGAATGGCTATTCTGGTGTCATTAAGTGAAATATTCTCTAAATATTAAATAGGTTAACTTAGTTCAGAGTGTTGTTCAAATATTCTGTAATTATTGATTATTTTTTGCTAATGTTCTATTAATTAGATACAAGTATTGAAATTTCTTACTTTATATGGGAGTTTATTTCTTCTTTCATTTTGATAATATTTTTGCTTTATGTGTTTTAAAGTTTTGTTATTAAGCACATATGAATTCAATGCTTTTTGTATTAATTTTTTTGTAATTATTAGATGTGTCTCTTTAGTAATATGTCTTATTCTGAAGTCTACTTTGCTTGATGCTAATTTAATCATGCCAATTTTCTAAAATTAGTATGAATATGGTCTAACTTTTTCTATCATTTTTAATTTTTACCTATATGTACCTTTACATTTAATGCTAGTTTCTGGTAAGAAGCATATTTGGAATATTTAGCCATTCATATTAATCATAATATCAATATAATTGATATCTTTTTATTTGTCTTTTATTTGTTACATCTGATCCTACAATATTTCTATTTAAATTTTTTTTTTTGCCTAATAATGGTGTCAACATTGTTTTCTATTACTTTTATCATTTCTTTTATTTCAGTGTTTGTTTTTATTGATTTATTTTTATTCCAGTTATGGATTATATTATCCTGCTTCCTTGTGTACATGGTAATGTTTTATTGTGTTCTAGATTATGTTGTTCATGTTGGACATTTTTGTAGTCCTTTAAAGAATCCAGTGCGGCTTCATTCTGGGAAGCAGTTATGTCACCTGAGATCAGTTGATTCATTCAAGGTTTTCTTTTATGTACTGGTAATGCCTGTTCAGCCTTTTTTTCTCCATTAGCTGGTCCTACTATTGAGATGAGACCCTTCTAAGAACTCTCTCTAATTCCCCATACATATGAGGTTTCTTAACTCTGGCCGGTGGCAGCACAAACTATTAATATTCTTGCATGAGCCCTAGGAAATTGCTCTCTGGTGGTGCTATCATGGACTTTTTGTATACACAGAGCATTACTTAGCCAAAGTCTTATAGGGACTCACTGCAGATCTGCAGAACAATTTCTCTGTTCATATCCCTCATTTCAATTACCCTGTCCTTGTCTTGCCTGAAATCTAATGTCTATTCAGGGAAAGATTGAGATTGGTAGGCTTTGTTTGGGTTCCTGTTCTCTATGCTACAGACTGGAAACTGGTTTGAGAAGTAAGTCTGGAAATAAGCTTGCTTCATTACTTTTCCCTTTCCTTGAGGATCAGTCTTGATTTTCAAAAACAGCTGGTTTTATAGTTTTATAGGAAATGCAGTTTCCATAACAGTTAATCCTTTATGACAAACAGTGGAATTAACTAGTTTTTCTGTAGCCTGTATGTCCTTGTTTTCTTTTGAAATAAATAATTTTAAGCCTTATTACATAATATGTCCAACTTTCCTGTTTTTAAATATTTTATGTAACTTGTATATCTCATCATTAAAAATTTCCTAGAACGTACCTCTTAAGCCAGGTGCGACTGATTTGTTTGTTTTTGTTTGAAATCATCATTTAAATTCTTTCCTTAATAGGAATAGTTATATTAATTGTTTTTCTGCTTTTGTACTGTATATGCATCTTCCATCTTTTTGTTGCCAATTTTTTGTCTATTTTATGTGCTTTTTCTCCACTAAACCAATTTTTTAAAAATTGTATCTTTAGAGCTTTACTATGCTTTTTTATTTTATTAAGAAATGAATGGCAATTATTTACCATTATTTATGCCCTACCTTCTTATTTTGTGTTTATTCTTTTGTATTGTTCTAGCTTTTTATTTTTCCAATACTTTTCTGCTAAAATTTTTTTTTAAATGCTTTAAAATAAAAAGAAAAGCAGAAAAATTGGAAACAATGAATAGGCCATTTACACAATGTAGAACCACATGACTTAAATATGTGACAAAACTAAACTTTCCAGTGATTTGAAAGATTATGTCATTTTATTTCTATTGGGTTGCCAAAGATTAGAGAGTTGCATAATTTCCTGAGTTAACAAAGTATGGGGCAGGAGAACAAAGGTCCTCACATATTACTGATGGCTGTTTAACTTCATGCAGCTATTTCAGAAGAGAAGATTCTGACAGTGTCTAGTGAAATCAGGAATGCTTCTGTCATGAAGTCCAGGAGTCCAATTTACAGATATATTCTTTAGAGAAAATCCTCTGGAATATAAACTCATTTGAGGCCAGGGCTTTTTGTGTCTTTTGTTCATTGATGTATCTTATGTATCTAGAACAGTTCACAATGCTTATTTGGTGCTTAGTACATATTTGTAGAATTAAATAACTCATGCAGTGTTACAAATAGATATATATATGAGAATGTTTGTTGCACATGATTCACAATAGCAAAGAAGGCTTCATTAGGTTTATTACTAAGGGAATGAATAAGCAAAATATCACAATAGTATCAGTGGAATTCTCTGCTGCAACAAAGGTAGTAAGCATATAACAATATGGCTAGATCTATGTGGAATGAAGAGTAAATGTCAGTACAAGACCAAGGCAGTATATCAATTTAAAATGAGAAAATACATATAAAATAGAACTTACTATTTGAAGGAGGCATGCATTTTAAAGTAATACATTAAAGCAATTAGAGTTGGATGATAAAAATAGACATCACAGGAAACAAGTTTAGAAAAGTAATGAAACCACAGAGAAGCCTTGCCTTGACTGATGGAGGAGTGCTATATGTGTCAGGTCTGCATTACGTCTCTGAAGCCGAAGAAAAAAGTATATGCACTAGCACATATCATTTCAACTTGTTTTGCCTTTAAAAAAAAAAAAAAAGAAAGACAGTCTTGCTCTGTCCCCTATGCTACAGTGCAGTAGCATGATGATAGCTCCCTGCCAGCCTCGAAGTTCTGGGCTCAAGCAATCCTCTTGCCTTAGCAATCTGAGACGCTGGAATTAAAGGTGCACACAACCACACCTGGCTAATTTAAAAAAAAAACAATTTTTTTGTAGGGATGGTGTCTTGATATGGTACCCAGGCTGATAATTCTTGCCCTCAAACAGTCCTCTTACCTCGGACTCCCAAAGTGTTGGGATTACAGAAGTGAGCCACGGTGCCTGGCCTGTTTGTTTTTTTAAACATACAATTCAACTTACTAATGACACAGTTTTTCAAGAAGGCTTTAGATTACAAATTTACTCCTTTGCTAAGTTAATTGATGCTACGCCCCAAACCGGGAATTTCTTTGAGTTTAATTTACAATTAACAATCTGGTTTGCCAGCATGCGCCAGACAGACCACCTGTTTGTTTAGATTATACAAATCTGGCATTGTAAGCAGTAGCAGCATTTTAGAAAATAATTGAGGGACTGAGTAGCCATGGAAATAATACACAAAGAGGATATAGACTACATATTTTTAAGTAACTCGTTAAGTCAAATTGGTATCTGGAAACTGAAAGTCATCACCACCAGCAATTGCCTACTGGCCATTAGCACATGTGAGTTAACTGTGGAGCCAGGCCCTCGTGGCTGAGCTGGAGTGATGAATGCCGGCTATCAGGGCAAGGCACCATCCTCAAAATATTCTAGGGAAGAAACATAGCTGACTGGAAGGAGAGCAGAGGCACACAGAGAGGAAGTGAACGGATTTCTGTGTTTGAACTCCTCTAAGAGTTGTAGGAAAGAGACCAGAAAGTGAAGTACAAAGGGAAAAAGGAAGATGACAAAAGAGAGTTTATTTTAAAGGCTCTATTCAAAGATGCAGTTCTCTTTTCAGACAAGTACAGCAGTTACAAGAAGTGCGTTTATCTTTTACCTATAAATTTCACACTGCTCACATCATTTTAGAGAGTGACATTTTAAATGAAGGACTGACGTTTTATGTTAGCAATAATTAGGGGACAAGGAGTTTGGAAATTGATGGCAACACTTCTGTTGTTTAATCAGACTAAAGATTTTGTTTGTCTCCACCTATAATTTTTACTTCCTAATTATATGTGTTTATTATTTATATACAGATAACAAGGATTAGAAGTGGTTACATTCTTATAGTGTGTCTTCCAGGATAATGTGTTGTATTTTTAAAAGTATTTCCTTATGATTCACTCTCTATTAATTTAATAAAACCTCAACTATAATAAGAACCTTGCACTCAAAGACTGAATGGACCTTAGAAAGCCTACAGCATGGCTGGGCGCAGTGGCTCACGCCTGTAAATCTAGCACTTTGGGAGGCCAAGGCCGGTGGATTGCTTGAGCTCAGGAGTTTGAGACCAGCCTGGGCAACATGGTGAAAACCGTTTCTGCTAAAATACAAAAAAATTAGCTGGGCGTGGTGGCGTGTGCCTGTAATCCCAGTTACTTGGGAGGCTGAGACAGGAGAATTGCTTGAACCTGGTGGGAGGTGGAGATTGCAGTGAGCCAGGATCCTGCCATTGCACTCTAGCCTGGGCTACAGAGGGAGACTTCGTCTTAAAAGAAAAAAAAAGATCCTACAGCATGCTGAGTATACAGCATGGCAAGTATGGTTATAACAATGGATTATATACTTGAAAGTCGCTAAGAGTAGATTTTAAGTGTTCCCACCAAAAAAAAAAAAAAAAAAGAATATGATGTATGCATAAGTTAATTCGCTCTATTGAGCCATTCCACCATGTATATGTATTTCAAAACATCATGTTGTACACCATAAATATATATTATCCTTTATATAATAAAGAATATATATAACTTCACCAATGCTTGCCAATTTAAAAATTATTTAAGAAAGAAACACTTTAATCGTGAGTTTCCCTTTGTTTGTCATTAAGTACGTGAATATATTTATCTAGTGAAAATTATAACAAAATCATTAAACCTAAGGGACCTCAACTGAAAAAAATCTTAGGCAGTTGTGGGGACTTATGAATCTATATCCAGCAGTGGCAATGTTGGTGGGACCCTAATACCCTCTTTATGTGCACCTTGGAACTTCCACAAAGTTTTTTTTGTTCCCCGCCCCCAGGCTCTTTTCTTAAGGTTACAATGTCACTGCAATGGCTTTAGCTTTCCTTCTTTCACTTTGATATTTTACAATAGCTTTTTAAGATTCCGGAATTGAGTTTCATTTGTTTTGATTTATGGTCTTGAGCCAATCACTGTTTCCATGAAACTAGAAAACACTGATTGCTTTTGGTCTTGTTTACATGTTTCAATCTTGGATCAGGGGTGTTCAGTTTCACACAAACATATTGGTTGACAGATGCAGAAGTTTCTCCAAAAGCAAATTCATGTACCTTTAAAAAGGGCAATAGATGCAAGGGAGTAACAATAATAGTTGTACACTATTCATTTCTTTGATGATTCCTTCCAAATGCTGATTCTCCCCTAACTCCCTGAAGATAATTACTATCTCAATTTTTTGTAGTCATTTACCCATCCATTTTTTCTGTTAACTTACATAAAATATTTGCATACAAAGAAATATTTTACTGTGCATTTTAATTCTTATTTTTATATGCATTTTTACCTTAAATGATGGAACATTTTCTTCAATGCTTTTTACACTTTATCTTGGAGACCTAGTCATGTTAGTACATACAGATCTACCCCTACGGTGGAGAGCTATTCAAAGAAAGTTAGTACCCAAGATCTACCTTAAAAACTACTGGTAATTTTATATAATGTGCAGTCTATGGTATATTTAGTTATATTTAACAAAAATGCATTTATCTACTACTCAATTAGTGGGTACTATGGGTTTTTCTCTCTCTTCTCTCTTTCTCTCTCTCTCTGCTTTTAGTATAAGCAATGCCATAATAAACATTCTTATATGAGTACATATGAAAGTAATTCTTTAGGGCAAACCTTATCCTGAGAAATGTCATTATCAGATCACACCATATATTTTTTAATGTTGTCAATTTATACTTAAAGCAATTTTGATTTATTTTATTATTTATTCATTTTAATATATTTAGGAGATACAACTGCAGGTTTCTTACACGCATATATTGAGTACTCGTGAAGTCTGAGTTTTAGTGTTTTAGTGTACCCATTCCATGAATAGTAAACAGTGTACCTGATAGGTAATTTTTCAACCCTCGCTCCCCCTTCCACCACTCATAGCAATTTACAATGTGCTTTTAATAGCTGTAACAGCACAGACTGATTGTTGACAACCTCACCAATGCTTAATCTAATCAACTTGTCATTTTTGCTAATCTAAAATATGAAAGAATTATACCAGATTTTTATGTTAACGTTCACTGTTCCTTATTGAAGTTTGTAACCTTTTCATGGTTTTCAGTGTTGCTTTTTACTTTCTATGAATTACCTGTGCATATGCTTTGCTCAGTCAATAAATGCTTTTCTCTTACTGATTTGTAGATGTTTCCTATGCATTCTGAATAACAATTATTTGTGTATTATGTAAGCAATACATACTATTACCCGGTTTACCATAATGTTTTTAATTTATTTTTTATTCCCTTGTGGTTTTTTTAAAATTTTAGTATACGATTGTAAATATCTATCCATATTTTTCTTTAAAATTTTACAATTTTGTTACATTCTTATATTTGAGACATTAATTCACTTAGAATTTATATTGTGGATAATATGAGAAATGATCTATCTTCATTAAAATTTTTTTTACAACAACACTTAATGGAATGTGGATCCTTTCTTGCCTGATTCAAAATACACACTAAGTTCTTACGTATGCATGAGAATTTAGTGTCCTGAAAAATTCAGTAAATTTTTGTTCTGTTACTTTAGAGATTAGAATCCTTTTTGTTCTTCTTTGTTAAAATTGTCTTGGCTAGTCTAATTTCATAAAAATTAAAATCCAACTTGTTGATGGCCATGAGAACAATTTTTTGTACATTAGATTGGAATAGATTGAAGTTACAGACAAATCAAAGGAAATAGACATTTTTACAGCATTCAATATTCTCAAACATTAACTTGTGTCAGCTCTCCATTTATTCTGGTTTTCTTTTAAGTTACTAAGTAAATTTTTGGAATTTTTTTTTTTTTCAAAAAGGGCTGGTATATTTCCTGATTGACATTGTTTTCCAAGAACATAATAGTCTTGCTATTTTTGTTTATGTTACTGGTAAACTGAAAAATTATGAATGAAAACATTTATTGAAGTAAAATTGACATAAAGAAAAATGCTCATGCCATAAGCATATGACTTGATAAATTTTCACAAACAAAAATTGCCCATTTAACCAGCACCCAAATTAAGATACTACTACAAGCACTTCAGGGGCTGCTCTGTGCTTCCATCTAAACACTATCCCATTCCTGATGAAAAACCACTGTCCTGAATCTTTGGAGCATGGATTAGTTTTGTCTCTTATTGTGATTTATATAGATGAAAGCATACCGAATATACTTTCATACATCTGGCTTTTTTACTCAGGGTGTATGAGTTTCATCCATAGTGTTTCATATACTTGTGGATATTTCAATCCATATCCTTACTGTATTGTATGTCACTTTATTAATATATAACCTTTTTATTTATCAACTGTACCATTGATGGTTACTTGAGTAGCATATTTTTAGTATATTGTGAATTGTGCTATGTTGATTATTCTACTCAATGAGTTTTGGTGAACATTTATGTACACTGATCTGGTCTGTGTAGCCAGGACTGAAATTGCTGAGTAATAGAAAATGCACATGTTCAGATTTAGTAAAGGTTGCCACACTTTTCCGGATTGCTTGTACCAATTTACACTCTTTTCATCAAAGGAGGAGGATTCTATTTACTTCACAGCCTGGATGACAATTGGCATTTTCCATGTGGTGTTAGTGCAGCAAGTATTTCATTGCAGTTTTCATTTGCATTTACTTGATGTCTAATAAAGTTAAGCCTCTTTTTATATTTTATTGATATGTTCATAAAAAATTAATTTATCCCTTCTTTATTAATTTATCATTTTGGGAGGCCCAGGTGGGTGGATCACTTGAAGCCAGGAGTTTGAGACCAGCCTGGACAACATGGGAAAACCCTGTCTCTACTAAAATACAAAAAATATTAGTCGGACATGGTGGCCTTCACCTGTAATCTAGGCTACTTGGGAGGCAGAGGCATGAGAGAATTGTTTGAACTCGGGAAGCAAAGGTTGCCATGGGCCGAGATTACACAGCTGCACTACAGCCTGGGTGACAGAGGGAGATTATTTTTTTAAAAAAATGCATAAATATAAATAGTCAATCTTCTTTTAGTAATTAAGAATTTCTTTATATTCACTTTTCCTGAGTTCTTATTTGGGTAAATGTGTTGTGTCTATGTTCTGTGGTTGCTTTTTTTTTCTTTATTCTCTTAATAATGTCTTTTGATGAAAATTGCTTAATTTTAATACAGTTCATCTAAACATTTTTTTCTTTCATCAGTATTGCTTTTTAAGTTCTGTTAAAAGTTTTTTTTTTTTTTTATCTATTTCAAGATCGTATTTTCTGCTATATTTTCTTGTAAAACATTATTGTTTTACCTTTTATATTTATGTCTCAATCCATTTGGAATATTTCAACATTGTGATATTTGCTATAGATTTTTAAGGTGTTATTTATTATGTTAAGAATAATCTAACAAGTTTTTGGAAATGATACTTTGTATGTGGTGAATTAGAAATCAAAATTAACTTTTTTCACATATGAATAACCAATTCATGTGCAACATTTATGAAAAAGACCATGCTTTCTTCAATTACACTGTTGCATCATGTTTGCCATTTTTAAAAAAGTGACTGAATATATGGCGGTCTGTTTCTAGACTGTATTCTGTTCCAGGAGTCCCTTTGTTTACTTTTGGGCTAATACCACGTTGTCTTAATTAGTATAACTTCAGAATAGATCTTAGTATTGGGTAATGTCAGTCCACCACCTTTACTCTACTCTTAAAAATGCTTTAGCCATTGTTGTTTTTTGCATTTCCTTGTAAATTTTAAAGCCAACTATTCATCAAAAGTACTGCAAAAATATTGACTGGAGCTTCCTTGAATCTGTAGAGAGAATTGAAGTTTTAATAATATTAGTATTACAATCTGTAAAGATGACATATCCATTCACTTATTTAGATTCTTTACTTTTCTATGAATAATGTTCTATAGTTTTCAATATAAAAGTCTGCACACTTTTTGTGAGATTTTTCCAAAGTATTTTATGTTTCTGAGTAGCATTGCAAATGGTAAGTTTAAATTTTTTGTTATTTCTTGCTGATTGAGAAATACAATCAATATTTGAAAACTGATTTTGTATGCAGTGTCCTTGCTAATTAAACTTATTAATTTTAATAGTTTGACTGCAAATTCTTTTGGATTTTCTAGGTAAACAAAACATGACTTCTGTGAATAATGACATTTTATTTTCTCCTTTAAACACTTTATGCCTTTTACTTGTCGTTTATTTCACTGGTTAGGGTCTTCAACACAACGTTAAAGAGAAATTGAGGGAGTAAGCATACTTGTCTTATTCCTAGTTTGAGGGAAGGATTTCAATATTTCACTATTGAGTGTGACACTTCCTGTAGGTTTTTAAAGATACTTATTATATTAAGAATGCTCTCTTTCATTCCTGCCTTGTGAAGACATTTTATCATGAGTGAATGTTAAATTTTACATGGTGCTTTTTATGCACTTGAAATGATCACATGCAATTTCTCTCTTGCCTTAATATAGTAAGTTGCATTATTTTTGAATATTGAATCATACTTGCATTCCCAGAATAAACATTAACTAGCTGCAATATATTGGATTTTCTATGTGTCACTAGATTTTTTTCTTATAAGTTCTTTCCTCGTTAAAACTTTTCACATCTATGTTAGTTAAGAAATGTCTGTACTTTGCCTTTTTTGTACTGTTCTGGTTAGGTCTTGGAAACAAGTTTTGTTATTCTCATAAAGACAGTCATAAAGTGTTCCTATTTTACTATTCACTAGCAGAGTTTAAGATTTGTCCTATTTTTTTCCTTAAGTTCTTGAAATAAATCAACCGGCAAAGCCAGGCCTGAATTTCTTTTTCATTGTTGACAAGGATTTTAGTAAGAAATTGAATTTCTTCAATATGTATAGGATGTATTATTCAGATATTTTACTTAATCTACCATAATGGTAGTGATCATTTGGTGATAATTTTATCTATTTTATAAAAATTATGTATCTTACTATTTTATAAAAATTAACTAGCAAAGTCAGGCTTAAATTTCTTTTTGATTATTGATAAAGATTCTAATAAGAAATTCCGTTTCTTAAATATGGATAGCATGTATTATTCAGATATTTTATTTTTTTATGTTATTTCAGATATTTTATTTCATCTACCATTATGGTAAATTATTATTTTGGTAGGTAATTTTATCTATTTTATAGAAATTATCAATTGTATTTGTGTTCACAATATTGTCTGAAGAATTTATATGTAATGTTGGTTTTTCATTTGTAGCATTGATAACGTTTTTTTTCTCTTTTTAATGGATTAGTCTTTCTAAAATTTTACTAATTTTATTAATCTTTCTACAAAAAATATTTTGTCTTTGTTTAATATCTTTGCTGTTTGTCTATATAGTTAATTTATGTTATTACCTTTGTTATTGTTTCTTTTAATTTTCTTAGATTTTACTTTTTTCCTAGCATTTTAACATTGAAGTTAGAAGTATTGCTTTATAGCTTAAAAACAGTGTGTGTATATATATCTACGTGTATAGATATATCTATGTATTTAAGACCACAGTGTCTTGAAAATATTACTTTACCTGTATTCCATGCATTTTGATATGTTTTCTTTATCATTATTCAGTTTTAAATGTTTTTAATTTCCATTTTGACTTCTTTCGTGTCCCATGGTTTAAGAACATATTTTTAGTTTCCAGATGTGGAGTTTTTCTCATCTTTTGTTATTGACTACTAGCTTACTTTCAAGATGATAGACATGATTTAAATATTTTGAGTTAAAAATTTTTGTTTATGCTTTATTTTTTTGCTCCAGTTCATGGCATAACATTTCTTCTATGCTTAGGAAAATGTAAATTTTGGTACTATTAGACATGGTGTTCTAGCTAGGTAAATTAAGTCTGGTTAGTTAACTGTGTTGCTTAAATCTTGTATAGCTGTATTGGTAACTTTTTTCTCTATCATCTTTTGAGATAGGTATGTTAAAGTCTATGACTGTAATTGCTGCATTTGTTAATTTTTCCTCTCAATTTTAATTTTTTCGTGTGCATTTTGAAGTTATATTTTTATTGGCATACTGGTTTAGAATTGTGATTCCTTCCTGTTAGGATTATTTGTTTATAAAGTGTCTCTTCATATTAAATAATTTTCAAAAGCTGTGAAGGATCTGATAATTCGCTGCTCTTGCAAGCTGACATGTTAGCTTGTCATAGTTTTATGAATGTTGGTGGAAGACAGATTTCTGACACAGAGATAAAGAACTTTTACTCACAGTATAGCAGTAACCAGAGATTTATTATTTTGTTGCTTTGTTCCCCTGAACTCTAATTTTTCATGGGGTATTAAAATTTACTGGACACCATTGGATTTTAGTTTAGCCAAATCACCAGTGCACCAAGCCTATGCATCTAGGGGAACCTCTGTGAATCAAAGGCCCCACTCAGCCAGTAGTGTTACTTAAGGTAGTGAAGGAAGCTGTATAATCTCTCCCAAAGCAATAGCTGCATTTACCTCGTTTGGACTTCATTGCCCTTTTTCAAAATGTGGGTTGATGTTTTTAATCAATTCTAAACATTTTTCCTGGTTCGCAGACTTCTTATATTCTCCTTATTCAAATTTATATCAGTCTCCTTATTTCAGCCCTGTTTTACACAATTTATGATGCTTTCAATTCCTGATCCTCCTGGAGATTATGCAGTATCAGTTGACTTGCTTATTATTAAGATTATACCCTTGAGATACTTGGTGTTCACTACTCTTATTTCTTCTAAAATCTTTCTGCTTTCTATTTGGTAAGAATTTGTTAATCTCTTTATTCTCTTTGTTTGTTTTTGTCTATTTTGTTTTTTGAGGGATCAGGGAGATATCATGGATAAATCATATATTTTTCTACCATACATTATCTGAATTCTCCATCCCATTATTTTCAATGTTTCTTTTGTATAACTTTAAATTCAGGGGTCCAAGTGCAGGTTTGTTACATAGGTAAACTTGTGTATAGGGGTTTGTTGTGCAGATAATTTCTATCTTATTTGGTTTTAGATATGTCTCTTGTACTCATCAGTTAGCTGGATATAAGTCCAGATTAAATGTGTCTGTATTTTAGGTGACTTCAAACTATTCACATCATTTATTATTCACATTTATTTTAAGTTAGATTTCATATTGTTGGTACTTTTCAAATGTTGAATGATTTTGTATTTAAGTTTTCATTTGAGCATTTTTGCCTCTACTTGCACAGTCAGGCTACTGGAGGACTGGGAACCACTTGTAGGTTGTGGTTTATACTGTTTTAGGGGGAGAGTTGTGAAAGGGATCTACAACTAGACCATTGCATGTCTGTCTTCCCAAAACTCCCACAATAAATATTCCTGCTTAGTGTCAGATACCCCATTCCCTAATGCTTAGGGCTAGGCTTAGGGAACGGTATACAGGGATCTGCCTCTTTGGTTTCTCCTATTCTGTTATTCCAGTTGATCACTCTGCTTATTTCTGAGGATCTTCTTTTGCTCATAAATTTTATCATTGCTGATCATGCTGAAATGACAATAACCTTCTGTGGTAATATGGTACACTAACCTAGATTGTGTCCAAGTGTGTAGGCCACAATGAGGCATGCCTATTTATTTTATTTCTAATCTCTCACAGATTTCTCCCTGATCTGAAACATTAAGAGTATTTATCTCAGTTTAGAGCAATGCTATGTATACATTATTTACAGGATTTGGTACAGATAGTGAGACTGCTGATGTTGCATATGATGTCTTCCCTCTTAAAACCAGATCCCCTAAGCATTACCACATTTAGATACTTGGTGGATCAGTCTTTATTTAATGAAAATTAGTCTCCTTTGCTAAATCCTGCCTTTTATTATTGACCAGTACAGTTTGAGCTCCCTATTTCGAAAGCTAGTAAGGATTCAATTAAGATCCTCTCGGACTGTATGTATATTATACAACACTATCAATCATTTGGGCTCTCTAGGATGACGTGGCTGGCTTTCCTTTTAAGAAAACACAGCCAATCTTTAATTTTTAGTTTATATAATAAACTATGGTGGCTGAAATTTAATGTATACCTGTGATTGTCTACTCTGTTTTTTAAAACCTATAGAATCTTAAAATACTTGCTTATTCCTGATGAAAATACATTTTGAGACTTGTTTGGGATCTGTCTCCAGTGATTTTGGGGGATAATCTTATAATCTACTTCTAATAAACACATTCTTTGCTATAGTCCATTCTTCATTAATGAACTCGACTCTCAATTTCCAAACTTGTCTACTTTCTAGAAAAATAAATCCATTCTTTTTTTGTTTTGTTTTCTAAAAATAGTCTTACAGAAATTTTTTTACAGTTATCCTTCTCATTTCTTGGTCTCTAAAGTCTTTTGAAAGGCTAGCAATGAAAGATTGTATATATATACATAGACTGCAAACACATGCATCTCATGTCTAACATTGACTGAAGTGTTGAGAGTATATGGTAGATACAGTTATATTAAATTTCATCAGGAAGAGATATGTTTTGAGTTGTAGAAGACCCAGCTGTATTTTATTTAAATTTAACTGCAAAGAGACAAAAATTTTCAAATAGAATAATGGTTTAAAAGTGAAGGTTTATAAGAAGCTCTATTAGGATTGACAGCCTAACATGGGAGGAAAACAAATGAAGGTGCAAACTCTAGAGAAAAAAAATATGGAAAGAAGAATATTAAAAAAAAAAAAAAAGAAGAATATTGCTCTTGCTGAATCTGACAGCTTCAGGACAGCAATACTCTTAGATTACAAATTAAAATGATCTTAATTAAGGGCTTATATTGAGAGATATAGTTTCTATCTTAATAGAGCTATATATATATATATATATGTATATATATAAATCTATTCAACATACTTAATCACATTACATCCTAATGTTTTTGTATAAAGAAAGATAGAAAATTTTTTTTTTTATATAACCAGGGAAGTGTTTGGTGTTAACAAAAGAAAAACAGTACTGCTGGGGGTAAGAAATACAGCCATTTCTTCTTTCCTTTCCTATAAAGGTTGCTCCATCATAGACCTGTCAATCTTATTCTCACTCGACAGCCTTCCTAGGGCTCTTGTGTCTCTATATTATTGCAATGCTACATCTTTCTAGTTGATATGTGGATAGCAAGATATCTTGTGTTCGTGTGTGTGTGTGTATGCACACATAGACATATGTAAAAACATATGTACATGTGTGTTTTCTTTATCACAATGCAGACTAATTCTCTTCCTTTTTTTCCTTGTGCAAATGTCACACATTAGGTTCTTATTTAGAAAAGGTTAGCTAAGGTTAAATTTTTTTGAACATCAACTGATTTCAGATGACTATTTAAAGAAGATGCAGGAACAATACAAAGCTGATAAATAAATGAATATGACACACATTTGTCAGGCCCTAGACTTCCATATAGAGCTACTAAGTTGCATTTACCTTAATTTTAATTTTTCACTTTTTTCTCATTTCTCAGTTATATAAACAAAATTTTAAAAGGAAACATGGATATTTATTTATGCCCATCACCCTTTTCTGGACATGTAAAAGGCATATTTCTAGCATTAACTTGGTCCCTAATTATAAATTTATTTATATTCATACTTCATTAAAACATTATGATTAAATGCTCTAATTTTTAAGCATTAAAAACATAAAATGAGGGTTAAATGCAGACATATTTGGGACAATCCAGCATTAGCCCAACTGGGAAAGTGTTTAGCTGCCTCCAGTGTTCTGACTTCAAATTCATTTTAACTCTTTCTGGCCCATTTACAGCACTTCTGCCTTTTCTGAAACAGTTGCTTGCCCATGCTTAACATCAACATCCTTTCTACTTCCTCTGTCTTCTCACTTTCCTTCAAAGGAATTGGTTGAGGAAACAATCAGGGTTTCCAAGAATATAGACCCCTAAGTCATCCCCTAAGGTGACTCCAAGTCATCTTTCTAAAGATCCTGATTTCTATGGGGTTTTAATATTTTTTGCTTTTATTTTTATAATATTCTAAAAGAATTACATGTATTCCAAAATATTTGAAAGATGACTTGTTAACTGAATAGTGATATAGGATTTCAGTGTCTCTGTTACCGTGAATGCCTCATCTTGCTTGTGCCAAAAGAAGCCACAGGTAGTTCCTGTGCTTCATAAACTGAGGATTGAGCAGAGAAAGTAGTGGGAGGGTTCAGCCATTATACGACACACACATAATGCCAAACCCAAAACAACATGCTCCATAGTAAACACTGTGTCCACATTTTGAGTGGACTCAAACAGATGCTCTCCTGGTATTCCTTAATAATGAGTACAGTAATAAGCATACAATAAAGCATTATTTGGTCAATAAAACTTAGAAAACAACTTTACAATCATATGTTGATATAGTATTAAATTTATTACATAATAAAGTAGCTAATTAACAGTTAAAATGGTTCATTGTTAAAACATTAACAATGATGTAATGACTTCTATCCATTGTACTAAAACTCAAAAGAACCAAGATGGCAGTAAAAATCAGATACAAAGCCTGGCAAGATGGCCAAATAGGAACAGTTCCAGTCTGCAACTCCCAGCAAGATCAATGCAAAAGGCAATTGATTTCTACATTTCCAACTGAGGTACCTGGTTTATCCCACTGGGACTGGTTACATAGTGGGTGCAGCCCATGGAGGGCGAGCCAAAGCAGGGTGAGGCATCACCTCACTCGGGAAGTGCTAGGGGTCAGGGAACTCCCTCCCCTAACCAAGGAAAGTCATGGGGGACTGTGCCATGAAGGACAGTGCGTTCTGGCCCAGATACTACACTTTTCCCATAGTCTTTGCAACCTGCAGACCAGTAGATTCCTTCAGTGTCTATACCACCAGGGCCCTGGGTTTCAAGCATAAAACTGGGAGGATTTGGGCAGACACTGAGCTAGCTGCAGTTTTTTTTTTTTTTTTCATAACCCAGTGGCACCTGGAACACCAGTAAGACAGAACCATTCACTATTCTGGAAAGGGGGCTGAAGCCAGGGAGCCAAGCAATCTAGCTCAGCAGATCCCACCCCCGCGGAGCCCAGCAAGCTAAGATCCCCTGGCTTGAAATTCTTGCTGCCGGCACAGCAGTCTGAAGTCAACCTCAGATGCTTGAGCTTGTTGGGAAGAGGGGTGTCTGCCATTACTGAGGCTTGAGAAGGTGGTTTTTCCCTCACCATGTAAACAAAGCCTCAGGGAAGTTTGAACTGGGCAAAGCCCACCCAAGCACCACAAATCCACTGCAACCAGATTGCTTCTCTAGATTCCTCCTCTCTTGGCAGGGCATCTCTGAAAGAAAGACAGCAGCCCCAGTCAGGGGCTTATAGATAAAACTCTCATCTCCCTGGGACAGAGCACCTGGGGGAAGGGGCAGCTGTGGGAGCAGCTTCAGCAGACTTAAACATTCCTGCCTGTTGACTCTGAAGAGAGCTGCAGATCTCCCAGCACAGTACTGGAGCTCTGCTAAGGGACAGACTGCCTCCTCAAGTGGGTCCCTGACCCCTGTGCCTCCTGATTGGGAGGCACTTCCCAATGGGGGTCAAAACATATCTCATATAGGAGAGCTCTGGCTGGCATCTGGAGTGTGCCACTCTTTGAGGAAGTTTCCAGAGAAGGAACAGGCAGCAGTCTTTGCTGTTGTGCTGCCACCGTTGGTGATACTCAGGCAAACAGGCTCTGGAGTGAACCTCTAGCAAACTCCAGCAGATCTGCATTTGCCTGCCTGTTAGAAGGAAAACTAACAGACAGAAAGGAATAGCATGAGCATCAACAAAAAGGATGTCCACACGGAAATCCCAGAAACCCCACCCGAAGGTCACCAACATCAAAGATGAAAGGTAAATAAATCCACAAAGATGAGGAAAAACAAAACGCAAAAAGGTAGAAAATTCCAAAAACCAAAATGCCTCTTCTTCTCCAAAGGATCACAACTCCTTGCCAGCAAGGGAACAAAACTGGATAGAGAATGTTTGATGAATTTACCAGAAGTAGGCTTCAGAAGGTGGGCAGTAACAAACTCCTCCAAGCTAAAGCAGCATGTTGTAACCCAATGCAAGGAAGCTAAGAACCTTGAGAAAAGGCTAGAGAAATTGTAACTAGAATAACAAGTTTAGAGAAGATCATAAATGACCTGATGGAGCTGAAAAACAGCGCGAGAACTTCGTGACATATACACGAGTATCAATAGTGAATCAATCAAGCAGAAGAAAAGATATCAGAGATTGAAGGTCAAGTTAATGAAATAAAAGCATGAAGACAAGATTAGAGAAAGAAGAATGAAAAAGAATGAACAAAGCCTCCGAGAAATATGGGACTATGTGATAATATCAAACCTATGTTTGATTGGTATACATGCATGTGACAGGGAGAATGGAAGCCAGTTGGAAAACACTCTTCAGAATATTATCCAGGAAAACTTCTTCAACTTAGCAAGACAGGCCAACATTCAAATTCAGGAAATACAGAGAACACCAAAAAAGATATTCCTTCAGAAGAGCAACCTAAAGGCACATAATCATCAGATTCACCAAAGTTAAAATGAAGGAAAAAATGTTAAGGGCAGCCAGAGAGAAATGTCAGGTTACTCACAAAGGGAAGCCCGTAAGATTAAAGTGGATCTCTCTGCAGAAACCCTACAAGCCAGAAAAGAATGGAGGATGATATTCAACTTCTTAAAGAAAATAATTTTCAAAGCAGAATTTCATATCCAGCCAAACTGATCTTCATAAGCGAAGGAGAAATAAAATTCTTTACAGATAAGCAAATGCTGAGAGATTTTGTCACCACCAGGCCTGCCTTACAAGAGCTCCTGAAGGAAGCACTAAACATGGAAAGGAAAAACAGGTAGCATTCACTGCAAAAACATGAAATTGTAAAGACCGTCGACACTATGAGGAAACTGTGTCAACTAACAGGCAAAATAACCAGCTAGCATCATAATAACAGGATTAAATTCATGGATAGCAATACTAACTTTAAATGTAAATGTGATAAAGGCCACAATTAAAAGACACAGACTGGAAAATTGGATAAAGAGTCAAGACCCATCAGTGTGCTATATTCAGGAGACCAATCTCACATGCAAAGACACACATAGGCTCAAAATAAAGGGATGGAGGAATATTTACCAAGCAAATGGAAAGCAAAAAAAAAAAAAAAAAAAAAAAGCAGGAGTTACAATCCTGGTCTCTGACAAAACAGACTTTAAACCAACAAAGATCAAAAAAAGACAAAGAAGGCCATTACATAATGGTAAAGGGATCAATGTAACAAGAAGAGATAACTATCTTAAATATGTATGTACCCAATACAGGAGCACCCAGATTCGTAAAGCAAGTTCTTAGAGACCTAAAAAGAGACTTAGACCACAGCCAATACCATACTAAACAGGCAAAAGCTGGAAGCTTTCCTTTGAAAACCGGCACAAGACGAAGATGCCCTCTCTCTGATAAAACAGACTTTAAACCAACAAAGATCAAAAAAAGACAAAGAAGGCCATTACATAATGGTAAAGGGATCAATGTAACAAGAAGAGATAACTGTCTTAAATATGTATGTACCCAATACAGGAGCACCCAGATTCATAAAGCAAGTTCTTAGAGACCTAAAAAAGAGACTTAGACCACAGCCAATACCATACTAAACAGGCAAAAGCTGGAAGCTTTCCTTTTGAAAACCAGCACAAGACGAAGATGCCCTCTCTCACTACCCCTATTCAACACAGTATTGGAAGTTCTGGCCAGGGCAATCGGGCAAGAGAAAAAACTAAAGGGTATTTGAATAGGAAGAGAGAAAGTCAAATTGTCTCTGTTTGCAGATGACGTGATTGTATATTTGGAAAACCCCATCATCTCAGCCCAAAATCTCCTTAAGCTAATAAGCAACTTCAGCAAAGTCTTAGGATACAGAATCAGTGTGCAAAAATTACAATGATTCCCATATATCATGTCCTTTGCAGGGAAGTGAATGAAGCTGGAAACCATCATTCTTAGCAAACAGGAACAGAAAACCAAACACTGCATATTCTCATTCATAAGTGGGATTTGAGCAATGAGAACACATGGACACAGGGAGGGGAACATCACATACCAGGGCCTGTCAGGGGCTGGGGAGCTAGGGAAGGGATAGCATTAGGAGAAATACCTAATGTAAATGATGGGCTGATGGGTGCAGCAAACCACCATGGGACATGTATACCTATGTAACAAACCTGTACATTCTGCACATGTATTCCAGAACTTAAAGTATAATTAAAAATAGATTCATAAAATTAAGCTCTCTTTTATTAAACCTAATAGGTGATAGATGTTCAGCAGTATAACACCATTCACGATTTTAGTTTTTACTTTGGAGCTCATAGATTTTGTAGTTTTGTGTATATTTAATATTTAAGTTAAAATATAAGAAACATAAGCACAAGCAAATTTTTATGAATTTTTGTATATATTAAAGTTATATCTGAAAACAAATATTTTAAGTCAATACTTTAGACCTGTAAGAATTAATTTTACATAAAAAGAACTGCATATTCTATAAGCTACATAACTGCTCTGTTTGCTTTTATTCAGATAAAGAGTAAGATTTGTCTTGAGAAGGATAATAGTGCATATATTTGGTAAATCGAACATGAATTAGGAAAAATGAAAGCTAAGTCGGAGAAAGGAGCATTCTCAAATTTGTATTCTCAAATTTGTACCTAATATGAAATTTTTTCAGTATCAATAGATATAAGTTGATGTTGCATGGAGTCTTACATGATTTTTATAGAAGAGAATCAGTAAACTACGCAGAGTAAAAATTAACCCCAGCATCTCTGTGAGGACAGAGTCAGATGTAATTCTATTGTCTTCCATAACAAACCCTTGAGGTCAAGGATACCATCTATTGTTTAACATCTAAAATATTCCTTTCCCCATTTTAGTCACATGTGAAGACCCAGGTGGCTAAATGGTACTAAGATAACTTTAAATAATAATAAATAATGCCTCAGTTTAGGAAAATGTTAACTTAATAACACAAGTGGAAACATTTCTCACGAAACCTTTACATTTGGGTGGGTAAATAGAAGCACATCATGAGACTTCCAAAAAAAAAAAAAAAAAAAGAAATCAATTTGGCTTTTGGTTTTCAGTGAGTAAGGGACCCATTTTTGAAAAATGCCTGGAGAGTGTTTCTCCAATTATACAACACTGTAGTCTAGATAAGCATTTCCAAAATAAATGAATAATAAAAAAAGTATCCTATTTTTGTTATAGCCTAGATTTTTAATGGCTCATAAGTATGTCAAAATTACAGGAAGCCATACCAATTCAGTAAAGAGAGTTTATAATCCTTTTTTAGTCATTGGGAAGTAATTTAATCTACTGAAATTTCCTTTCTGAAATTGAATTTCAGTTATAATTCAAAATAAGTGTAAGTTGTTTAAAAAAAAAATCTGCTTAGTTCTTTGTTCATCAGATGCAAGCTAATTTTACTTGAACCAAACATCACTCAAGCTCAGATCTTTTCTATTTATTATTTTGAAAAAAAAATATTGTACATGAACGATGCTAGAGTTTCAGGGAGAGTTGTTATAAGCTTTTTCTAGAATAGTTCTGTATTGCCAAATAATAGAAAAATTATTTGGGAAACATTATTTTTTAAAGAAATGAACTTTTAACTCATATTATTATGATGTAAGAAATTATTTCTTTTGAAGAGACATGAGTCTCTGTGGAATATGATGGCATTGAAAATAATTCAGATAATACATTCAATAATTATGTAAACATAATGTAAAAGCCTCCAGGTTAGTTTCATTTTAAAGGTAGTGACTATCAGCAGTGCCTCAATTCAACAGTTACTGGTGATAGATAAAGCACAGGCTTTTCAGATTAGGACTGGGAGGAAATAAGACTGAATTACTGATTGGAAAAGGAAAGAAGCAAGGGGAAAAAAAGAACTTCTGAATGAGTTTGTGGTCTTTAGTTTCACTGTGACTAGTCTGGCTCAGGGTTAGAACTAAACATTTGTGGTTAGTTTTGGATAAATAATTGATCAAAGTTCTTTTGATTAAAACAAAAAAGTGTGTCTTTAGAAGAGTCCAGCCAGTAAGGATGAAGCTCACATTGCCAGTCACGAAAGAGTTGGGAGCTATAAACATGACTCTTTAAAATTACTATAGTGATAAAAGGGGAAGGGTGCAGCGTTTCCTACATATCACAGATGTGCATTTAGTTTTCATTACTTTGGCTATTGATCGTAAATGACATTTTACTCAATTCAATGTATTTAGAGACATGGAGTTCACCAAAACCTTTCAGTAAAGTGGATTATTTTATTTGGGAAACTCAAGAGCAATACAGGCTGAAGTACTGATTTTATTCTCATTCCTGTAGAAAAGAAAAACATCAATTTCCTCACAAGTATCATAGTAACACATCCACCTGGGTTCTTGCTCCCAACTGTTCTCAAAAGAGGCCAAAGAAAAACACACTTGTTGTAGTAGAAATGCAAACTCAAATTTCATCAAAAGACTTGAAAATAGGACTCACTCCATTACTTGCGATATCCTTATGAGTTACTGACACAAGTTTTTCTTCTTTCCAAAAGAGCAGAAATAATCTGAGGTACTCTAGTTAAATAAATCTTGTTACATTGCTTATATATTAAGTGTTAAAAAATGTGTCCTCAATGCATAAGTTCAATCAGGTATGCAATCAAAGAACTAACACAAAATGTGTCACCAAGGAGAAATTCAATACATATTAAACTGCTGTTAAACTGTATAGTTTTTACATTTATTTCCATGTCTCTGAATAACATTCTTATATTGCTTATATAATTCTTGATTTTTAAACATTTGACATTATTTAGGGATTTTCTGTTATGGAAATGTGAAATTTGCCTTCTTTCTTTCCTGATTCTGCTATACACAGAAGCTCAACTCCCCATTCTCTCTCTCTCTATATATATATATACATATATATATGTGTGTGTGTGTACACATACATATTTATGTATGTATATATGTATGTGTACACATATATATGTATGCATGTGTTTATATATGTAAATATATATCTGTACATGTTTATACATACAACCACATAGCATATAATAATACAATATATAATACATGATATATATATTGGTTAATTCAAGATTAGTTCTTATGTTATTGGGCCCACAACCACATAGCATATAATAATACAATATATAATACATGATATATATATTGGTTAATTCAAGATTAGTTCTTATATTATTGGGCCTATATATAGGATAGTCTCAGTTGAATGATGCAGTGTATATGTAATGATTCTCTTTCCTGTGTAATTTGTTTGTCTGGGAGAATTAGTAGAATTTCTTTCATGTTAGATTTTTTGTGTATCCTTCATCCAATACTAAAATCCACCAATTTTCTCACCATCTTCTCCACATATTCAGATGCATCAGGTATTCTGTCAATCTCTCCTGGGACCTTCGAACTCACTTCTAAGCTCACATGGACTCACCTCATATAGACTGGATTCTTTATTTGTTGCACACCTATTGTGTTGTATTATTCCCTTACCATTATCCTGGATATCTCCTTTGTTTTGATCTTGTATTGAAACCCTTGGTTCCTACAGTTGATGACTCTCTTCATTTTGGATACCCTTTCTTTTTAAGGAGTACATCTTCCAATAGCTTCCAGAGAAAGAGTGCATGAAAGGTAATCCTTTTGTGATTTTACATGTCAAAAATAGCTTTATTTGATTTTTACTGGAGTAAGGGTTTGCTTGGTGTATCAACCCTAGGCTAAAATTTATTTCACTGAGAATTTTTAAGGTGTTTATGTAGTTTCCAATGTTGTTAGGCAGAAATGGAAACGATACCAATTCCTTATCTTTTTAAATGTGACCTCTGTGTGTGTTTTTTTTAAGTGGAACATTATAGGAACTTCTCTTGTCCCTTGTATTCTGAAATTCATAATTTTATGTGTTGGTATGAGCCTATTTTCCTATTTTCATCTGTTAGGCTGTAACATACTTGCACAGAGTGTAAATTTTTAATCTCTTTGATTTGGAAAATATTTGTTGAATTACTTCCCCTTCACGTTTTATTTTCGCTAACTGACAATCATTATTTGGAGGTTTAGCTTCAGGAATGAACTGGGAATCCTTTTTTTTTTTATTTTTAGTTATTATGTAATCTCACTCTGTTGCCAGGCTGGAGTGCAGTGGTGCGATCTTGGCTCACTCCAACCTCTGCCTCCGGGGTTCAAGCAGTTCTCCCGCCTCTGCCTTCCAAGTAGGTGGGACTTCAGGCGTGCGCCACCACGCCGAACTAATTTTGTATTTTTAGTAGAGACGGGGTTTCACCACGTTGGTCAGGCTGGTCTTGATCTCTTGACCTTGTGATCCGCCCACTTTGGCCTCCCAAAGTGCATGAGCCACCACTCCAGGCCCCAATTTTATTTTACATGATATTATTTTCATTATTTTATATTTCAAAGCAATCTATATTAATCTGTTCACAGGCTGCTAATAAAGACATATCCAAGACTTGGCAATTTACTTGACACAATTCAGCATGGCTGAGGAGGTCTCAGAAACACAATCATTGCAGAAAGGGAAGCAAACACATCTTTCTTAACCGCGGCAGCAAGAGGAAGTGCCTAGCAAAAGGGGGAAAACACACCTTTAAAGCCATCAGATCCCGTGAGAACTCACAATCATGACAACACATGACAGTAACCAGTGACCACTCCCAGCCATGATTCAATTACCTCCCACCGGATCCCTCCCAGGACATGTGGGGATTATGGGAACCACAGTTCAAGACGCTGAAGATGAGATTTGGATGGGTACACAGCCAAACCATATCACAGTCTTTTAAAATAACAATAAAATACTACACACCGAGATTTACCTATTATTATTTTGTATTAGTATAATAATAATAAATTTATTATATATAATGAATAATGGATATACTATTAATGAAAATCATAGTTGATTCAGATTCCCAAGTTTTTACCTAACCACCTTTTTTGTTCCACTATCCTATGTTACATGTAGTTGTCATGTCTCCTTTGCCTCCTTTTTACTGTGACAATTACTCAGACTTTCCTTGTTTTGGATGACCTTGACTGTTTCGAGGAGTAGGTAAAGTGTTTTGTAGTATGTCTGTCATCTGACATTTGTTTGATATTTTTCTTATAAGAATAGGTTGTGGATTTTGGGGAGAAAAAGCACTTCTGTAGCATACCATATTCATGGTACACACTGTAAATGACTTGCTTTCTGGCCCTACAAGATGTTCCAGGATTATCTTGTTTATTTTCTGTCTCAGGATTAGCCATTTCCTCAAGGAGCCCCCATTCCTTTTATTAGGAATTGGTGTTAGAAACCATGATCTCAGCACTAAGTTAGGCTTACTGGTACCAGAAGTAACAATTTTTCCAGGCCCTCTGAAATGACCAAACAAGGAAATATATGTATGTGTATACTAAACTGTACATATAATCACATCTATAAACTATTCCATATGTAAACATTCATATCTTTATTAACCCAAACATAAGTTCATAGTCTCCAATTACAATCCATTTATTTCCACGTGAATCATTCAAACATTCTTCTTTCACTTAATTGTAACCTACCACTTCAACAATGAGACTCTATTCATTTTGTTATTGAATTCCAGTATAAATGAATAGTGGCATCAAAATGTTAACTCAAAAAAACCATAGAAAACTACTTTATTAATTAGAGTGTGATGTTTATTAGCAGTTTTTTTTAAAAAAATATTTTTTTGCCTTAGTCTTACAGACTTCATTTCCAGAGTTACTAGCCTCAGGACCTTTCTCCCAGCTTCTTTAAGTGAGGTTGCTTCATTATTATTATTATTATTATTTTTGAGACAGAGTCTCACTCTGTCACCAGGCACCAGGCTGGAGTGCAGTGGCGCGACCTCGGCTCACTGTAACCTCCGCCGCCCGGGTTCAAGCAATTCTCCTGCCTCAGCCTCCCAAGTAGCTGGGACTACAGGCGCGCGCCACCACGCCCAGCTAATTGTTTTGTATTTTTGGTAGAGACGGGGTTTCACCATGTTGACCAGGATGGTCTCGCTCTCTTGAGCTCGTGTTCCGCCCGCCTCGGCCTCCCAAAGTGCTGGGATTACAGGCGTGAGCCACCGCGCCCGGCCCATTTCATTATTATTTATAATACAATTAGGTTATTTTTGTCACATTCTGCATTCTATTCTGGGACTTCTGACTTTCTAAATAATTTTTTAAGTTTGCATGCATTAAGGTTCGCTCTTTGTGCTGTGAATTTCTATTGGTTTTGACAACTTGCATAGTGTCATTCATTCAGCACTATTATAGTATCACAGAGAGTAGTTTCACTGCCCTAAAAAATTTCTCAGGATTTGCCTATTTAATACCCCTTCCTCTGTCATTCAAACTTTACTCTTATTTTATGTGTTTTTAAATCACATTCTCAGAGATATTCTCTTAACGTTTTCCAACTCATTCTATTAATTATTGTTGTTACATAACACATTACCTAAAACACAGCATCTTAAAATGACATTTACTATCTCACAATTTCTATAGGTTGGAAGTCTAGATAGGGCTTAACTAAGTCCTCTGGCTCTGGGTCTCTCATAAGGCTGCAGTATGTCAAAGCTCAACCAGGGAGGATGTGCTTTTTAGATCACTCAGGTAGTTCTTGACAAGATTCAGTTCCTATAGGATACTGAATGAGGGCCTCTGATTCTCATAAGCTATAGGATAGACACTACCACTGGTATCTAGCCACATGGACCTCTCCATCGGGAAGCTCAGACCATGGCAACTGGCATAATTGGAGTGAGAAAGTCAGGAGGCAGAAGAGAGAGAGCATTTTAGCAAATGGAAAGTAATAATCTTTTGTAACCTAATTTCAGGAGTGGCATGGCATTGGTTTTCCTGTGTTCTGCTAGTTGCAAGTTAGTCACAAGTTCCAGCCCACTCTCAAGTGTAGAGAATTAAACAAGGGTATGTATACCAGGTGTCTGGAACATTGGGAAGGATCTTAGAGGTCTGCCAACCACATTATCTATTGAAATCTCTACTTCCTGCACTATTTACTTTTAGCTTTTTAATTTCCAAGAGCTCTAATTCTTCAAATACTATTTTAATGTATCATTTACTTATTTCAGATGCGACTCTATCTATTTAGTAATAATAATAATAGTTGCCATGATTTTATTTTCCTGAAAAGTCTCTCTTCCTTCAAGATGATTCAGTGTTGATTTCTTTCTTTTATTAATGATGGAAACTTTGCTCAGATGTCTGAAATCCTTGGTTATCATGTCATATATGTAAGTGAGGCACTTTAATTAGAATTTCTGACTGTATGGGTGGTATTTACACTGTAAACTTCACTTTATGGTAATCTGACTAAGCTATTTGTACGGGGAAGCCTGATTTCAGAATTCTTAGCTCTTTACTCTTCCACTGGTGAGATTCCTCATAGGACATCCCAGTCTTGCCTGGAAGTTAGCAATTCTGAAAGCAAAGAGCCAACTTGAACGTTGCTAGGAAAGGACTGAGAGGTCTCAGTGTTCAGTAAATCATCACTTATTTCCCTCGTTTTCATTATGTTACCCTTGTTCTGGTAACCTGGTGTCTCTCACAGATGAATCACTGGGAACTGAACATGGGATCTGGTTCTTCTTAAACCCGTTTTCAGCTAATCCACTTGTTGTGAGCTACACTTTTACTGACACTTCCAGAGGCACCTTGTGTTGCCAAATCCTTTGTTAATTGCGGTTCTTTTGTTTAAATATATTGCTTCTGAACTTTCCCGCTGCTCACTAAGAATTCGGATTTCTTGGGCTGTTAAATTAATTACCACTTATCCATTTGTTTTTCATATTCCAAAATATTATTGTTTCCTTCTCTCCCATTCTGTTTATTCTCCAGAGTATGATTTTAAAATAATTATATACACCATATTTTTAGAGCAGTTTTAGATTTAGAGAAAAATTTAACAGAAAGTATAGAGAGTCCTTGTATGCACCCTCTCACTCACTGTTGCCCTACAAAGAGTTTCCCCTATTATTAACGTCTTAAATTAGCATGGAATACTTGTTAAAATTAATGAGTTAATACTATAAACTTTTAACTAAAGTCTATAGTTTACACTAAGGTTCATTCTTATGTTATATATTGTATGGATTTTGGCAGATGTACGATGGCATGTATCCACTGATACAGTATCAAAGAGAAAAGTTGCACTGTTCTGGAAATTCTCTGTGCTGCACCTATACATCCCTTCAAACCCCTGGCAATTACTGATCTTTTTGCTCTCACTTTTACTTTTTCCATACGTCAAATAATCAAAATCATATACTATATAGTCTTTTCTGATTGGTTTCTTTCACTTATTAATGTGCATGTAAGATTTGTTCATGTCTTTTTGATAGCTCATTTCTTTATATTTAATATTACTTTTAATTTAAAAATCAAATTGTGTCTACTTTGGGGGTACAATGTTTTATTTTGATGTATGTATACAATGTGGAATAATTAAATCATGATAATTTCTTACTGATATTCCTTACTAAAAGCCGACTGGATGTTAATCACATCTACAAAATGCCTTCACAGCAACATTTAGATCCGTGTTTCATAGAACAGCTAGTGACTCAAGCCCAGCCAAGCTGACTCACAGAACTGATTCCCACAGCAGCCCAGTTGTCATACAAGCTATCCCACATTCTGGACCCATTCTGTTTTCTTTCTTGTGATATCACATACCTTGCTTCTTTTGTCCTGGTATTTCCTACAAATGTAGTTTGGCTTTAGAGTCTGATTGGATTTCAGTTCCACTATTTTGGCACAAATACTTCATAGTTGGTACTGTTTGCTTTATCTCACATAAGAAGACCCACAGTATCTGTTACCTATATTTTGAAAGATAATTTTGTTGGGTCAGAATTCTAGGTTGTTATTTTCTTTCTTTCAACATTCTGTTCTATTCTCTTCTTGCTTGTATGTTTTCTCAAGAGAAGGTTGATATAATTCTTGTCCTTGTTTCTCTTTAGATAACGCATTTTTGTTGTTATTGTTCTCTTGCTTTTTTAGATTTTCCATTTGCTTTGACTTTTTGCAGTTAGATTACGCTATGCCTATGTATATTTTTTTGGTTGCTTTTGGTTCAGTTTGGTATTTTATCTGCTTTGGCATTTATCTGCCTATGCTTACTGAATCTGTATTTGGTGTCTGTCACTAATTTTGGAAATTTCTTCATCATTATTATTTAAAGTATTTTTTATTCCTTTCTCTCTTTCTTCTACTTCTGGTTTTCCCATTGCAGTTATATTATGCCTTTTGTCATTTCCACAGTTTTTAGAATTTTATTCTACTTGTTCTCTCTTTTTCTGTTTACTTTTCTGTTTGGGAAGTTTCTTATTTTCAAGTTCACTGTTGTACCTGATGTATTGATGAGCTTGTCAAAGGTATTCTTTATTTCTATTACAATGTTTTGATTACTAGCTATTCCTTTTGATTCTTTCTTGAAATATCCTTCTTTCTACTTACAGTATCCATGATTTTTGCATGTTGTCTACCTTTTCTTTTAGAGTCATCAGCATATTAATTATAGTTATTTTAAATTTCCATTGTGATCATGCTAAAATCTCTGCCATTTCCAGGAGTGGTGCTGATGCTTACCTTTTCTTTTCTGTCCGGGTTTTTTTGGTGTGTGTTTGTCTTTTAACACTTCTTGTAATTTTTTTTGTTGTTGTTGTTGAAAAGTGGACACAGAACTGAATAACAAATGAGGTAAACAGGACTTCAGTGTGAAGTTTTATTTTTATTTGGCTAGCAGTTTGGCTGTTATTTTTTGTTTGCTGTATCTATAGGTGTCAAAGCATAAAATTTCCTCCAACATCCTTGTTTTTGTCTCTCTTGTTGTCTTTGGGTTTACCTGAAGACTCTTTTATAAATACAGTCTGAGATTTGCCATTCTTTCACCTGTAATCTCCTGTTATTTTACAGGAACCGAATTGATGCAGTGATAAGTTGTGAAGTTACAAGAAGCATTTTAGAGTCCTATGATTTGGTCTTAGTCTTTCATTGAAACTGTGACCTTAAGATGCAAGCTACACAGCTTATGACCTCAGATTTATTTCCTTTCAGGTGAGACTGGAAGGGGAGAAGGGGCTGGACTTGTATATTTTTCTTAACACAGATTGATTAGGCTTTGGTGAAATCAAGTCATTCAAGTTATTTTCCAATGGCATTTCTCTAAGGTAGGCTTTATGAAAAACATACAGAGCTCTGGGCATTAATCATGTGAGTTACTTTTCCTTTCCTACCATGAGGAAAGCATGAGGTATTTAACTCCATGCTCTCACCTTGAGAATCTGTTAAGTTTTCTGACCTACTCTCCCTCCTGTTCTCCTCTTCCATTCCCCTAGGACTAGGCTCCTCAACATTTTTAACCCTCTAGCTCATTGACACTGAACCTTGAGCAATTTCTCAATTACAGTTTAAGTGTCCTATTGGAATATTCTTGAATGGTAGGCATCTGCTCTTGGGCTTCTGCTTGTGGTAAGCTGTGATTCTCTGTCTTTTCCTGTCCCTCTAATTTTAGTCATGTTGGTTTGACATGACCTCAGTTCTTTGATGGATCTCAGAAGAACTGGTGATTTTCTGCTTTTTCATAGTACAGCTGAGCCTTGACATACACAGGGATTAGGAACATTGAAACCTCCCACCTCCTCACACACAACTGAAAATCGAGTATAACTTCTGTCTTTCCCCAAAAATAACTACTAATTAGCCTCCTACTGTCTGTAAGCTTTACCAGTAACATGAACAGTTGATTGACATGTTTTGTATAGCATATGTATTATATATTGTATTCTTACAATAAAATAAGCTGGAGAAAAGTTAATGTTAAGATCATAATGAAAACAAAATGTATTTACTATTCACTAAGTAGAAGTGGATAATCATAAAGGTCTTCATCCTTGTTATCTTCACATTGAGTAGGCAGAGGAGGAGGAAGAAGAGGGGTTGGTCTTACTGTCTCAAGGGTGGCAGAGGTGAAAGAGATGGAGGAGGTAAAAGGGAGGCAAAAGAAGCATGCATACTCGGTATAACTTTGTAGAAACACAATATAACTAGTGTTAGATTTTTTTGCTTTTTCATTTCCATTAAAATGTTTCTATGTGGTAACAATTGGCAGCTTTCTCCCTCCATTTGGTTTAGTTTTGGTTTAGCCTTCATAGAAGGCTCCATGTTATAAAATAAGTCAAAAGCAATCTTGAATCATGAAAACAATTCTGCAAGAAAGTCTAATGTCAATTTGTTTTCTGGCACTGAAAGAAGACACAGAAGAAGTGTATTCTTTCTTATTATCTGGCACTGATTCAAAAGGACTCATTCCTCTGATGTGGTGTGTATTGCCTGATGAATTTCTCCAACATTTATATGTTGAAATCTTTCATCCTTCACATTTTTTTTTCTTTTTTTTTCAAGATGGAGTTTTGCTCTTGTTGCCCAGGCTGGAGTGCAACGGTATGGGTCTCGGCTCACTGCAACCTCCACCTCCCGGTTCAAGTGATTCTCGTCCCTCAGCCTCCTGAGTAGCTGGAATTATAGGCATCCACAAACATGTCCAGTTAATTTTTATATATTTCATAGAGATGAGGTTTCATCATGTTGGCCAGGCTGGTCTCAAACTCCTGACCTCAGGTGATCCACCCATCTCAACCTCCCAAAGTGCTGGGATTACAGGCATGAGCCACTGAGCCTGGCAACCACCCTCACCTTTTTTTACCCATATCTGCAATCTTTCTCATGATTTCCTTGATTGGTCCTCTCATAAATTCTGTGAAGTTAGGATTTTCTTGTTTTCTCCAGTAGGAATTTCTTGTTTTTTGGTTGTTGGTTCATATGGCTTTTTAATAACAACAATGGCATCTTCAGTGGTACAATCCTTTCAGCCTTTCAGGTTCTCTCTATCAGGATTCTCTTTCACAGTGTGGACAATTTTTTTGTCCATAGAGTCCTGTGTAATGGGTCTTAAAGGTCTTGATGATCCCCGATCTAGAAGCTGAATCTACATGTTATGTTTAGGGGCAAGTAAACCACTTTGATGTCTTCAATGTTGAAGTCATGGGGTTCTGAGTGGCCAGGGGCATTGTCCAATATCAAAAGAACTTCAAAATGCATTTTCTTTTTTTTTTTTTTTTATCTTTATCCATTGCTTTTAAGTCTTTTTTTTTAATATATATATACTTTTTATTGCATTTTAGGTTTGGGGGTACAAGAACATGCAAGATTGTTACATAGGTACACACATGGCAGTGTGATTTGCTGCCTTCCTCCCCATCACCTGTATCTGTTATTTCTCCCCATGCTATCCCTCCCCAACTCGCCACCCCCTGCTGTCCCTCCCATTTTTCCCCCCGACAGACCCCAGTGTGAGATGCTCCCCTCCCTGTGTCCATGTGTTCTCATTGTTCAACACCCGTCTATGAGTGAGAATATGCGGTGTTTGGTTTTCTGTTCCTGTGTCAGTTTGCTGAGAATGATGGCTTCCAGGTTCATCCATGTCCCTACAAAGGATGTAAACTCATCGTTTTTGATGGCTGCATA
>PVKV010020734.1:0-39138 GCA_004027835.1 Alouatta palliata
CCTCCACCTCCCAGGTTCAAGTGATTGTCCTGCCTCAGCCTCCCAAGTAGCTGGCATTACAGGTGCCTGTCATCACACCTGGCTAATTTTTGTATTTTTAGTAGAGATGGGGTTTCACCATGTTTGCCAGACTGGTATCAAACTCCTGACCTCAAATGATCCATGTGCCTCAGCCTCCCCAAGTGCTGGGATTACAGGCGTGAGCCAGCACGCCTGGTCTCTCTCAGCTTTTCTTTTCTATTTGTTGTCTGTGTTTCTTTCTCTGTTGCTTTTGGGGATAATTATCGATCTGATCATCCTATCTACTTGTAAATTCTTCAGTTGTATCCATCCTGATATTCAGGCCATTTATTATGTCTTTTATTTTAAATCTTAAATTTTTCATAGCTAAATGTTTTGGTTTGGTTCTCTCTTCTTTTTTTTTTTTCTGTTCATTGCAGTTTTTTTTTTTTTTTAATTAAAGCTGTATGTAAGATTACTTTATTCCTACATCTTCTCAAATGCGTTTTCCTTATATTTGCCCTTTTCCATTCCCACTTGGTGAGATTTAGCTTTCTGCTCAGGGATCTTTCTGTAGTTCAGGGTTAAGCGCCCTGCTAGGGCGAATGGCCAGCCTTCTCCCCCTGCACATGTCCAATGTAGATAACATATTTCTTCCCATAAACTTGGATCACTTTGCTAATTTGCCGACCTCTATAGTGTCCTTGTGCAAACTGAGCTTCTTCCTCCTTGCAGATGGGCATGGATCGAACATTATATTTCTGTCTCAGCTCTTTGGAAAGAGGAGAAGACATAATCTTCCTGCAAATATGGGAAAGTACATTAAAATACTGCTTATGGACCGGGTGCTGTGGCTCACACCTATAATCCCAGCACTTTGAAAGGCCAAGGCAGGCAGATGATCTGAGGTCAGGAGTCCAAGACCAGCCTGACCAATATGGTGAAACCCCATCTCTACTAAAAATACAAAACTTGGCCGCATATGGTGGTGCGTGCCTGTAGTCCCAGCTACTCGGGAGGCTGAGGCAGGAGAACTGCTTGAACCCAGGAGGTGGAGGTTGCAGTGAGCCAAGATTGCACCAGTGCACTCCAGCCTGGGCAATGGAGCGAGACTCTGTCTCCAAAAATATAAATAAATAAATAATAAAAATAAAAATACTGCTTATGGTTCTTGTGAGAGTCACAAAGATTTATTGACTTTCAGAAGTCACTGAATTTCATTTTGGCCACTGTTGCTTCAGTGACGCTGAGAAAGGGAAGCACCTGCGACTTCCTGTTCTTGCATTATTTCATGAATTTCTTCCTTTATCTCCTGAAGTCTCATCACACTTTACTTTAAAATCTTGGTCCATCTGCTTCAAGAGTGCCACTTTGAATGGCGTATGTGGTTGATTCCTCTTTCTTTTGTAGTAGCTGCACTTCTCAAGTGTCTCGTTGCTTGGGAGGTGAGTTCACGTTCCTCAGGGGATGCCAGCTCTCTGTCTGGTAATGTGCCCTGGAGAAAGGGCATAAGGAGAGGGAAGGGATGAGCCCCAGGGCAGGAAGCCATGCAAGCATCCTTGGCGTTTCTGCCTGGCACTCTGCCAGCTTCATTTTTAAGTTAGTTCCCAGAGAGTAGCAGGCTCAGCAGAAGATAGACTCTGCTTGGGAGACTCCCTAGCTGGGGGTGGGAGTGGGACTGTAGGGGCATTAGTTGGGGAATCAATGCCTGTTCCCTTGCCTGTTTTTATAATTCCTCACTCCAGCAGGGCTTTGAGCTGCCCCAGCCCACCCAGGCTGTAGTTGCCAATATCTGCACAAAAGTGACAGGTAGTGATTGTTTCAAGACAAAGAGCAGGGGACACAAAGCAGGTGAGCTTCCCTGAAGGGCAGGACAGTGGAAAGGGTAAGAGTTCAGGCTCTGGGGTCCATCCAACATTCATTCATTTCACACGGAGAGCTGGTATGCGGCAGGCATTGTGTCGGGTGATAGGGAGATGGTGGGAAGCAGGGCACAGTCCTCACCCTCAGGGAGGTTACACTCTGCAACAAACTAACAGACATGGATCCATCTTGGCACTGCCAGCTGGGCAACTCATTTCATCTTTCCAAGCCTCAGTTTCTTCATCTGCAAGACGGAGATGATAATAGCACTCATTTATAGGGTTCCTGGGGCTTTCAGGAAACAAGGTTGGGAAGTGATTCATAGAAAGCCTGGCACGCTGAAAGCTCTGCATGTTAATTATTGTTGTTATTATTGTGACTAATGATGCTGTTACTGAGGATTAGGTAGGAACTTGGAGCTGCTTAGAAAAAAGATAAATGGGGCTGGGTGTCGTAGCTCACACCTGTAATCCCAGAACTTTGGGAGGCCAAGGTGGGCAGATGGAGTTCAAGACCAGCCTGATCAACATGGTGAAACCCTGTCTCTACTAAAAATACAAAAAATAGCAGCGTGGTGGTGCACACCTGTAATCTCAGCTACTCAGGAGGCTGAGGCAGGAGAATCGCTTGAACCTGGGAAGTGGATGTTGCAGTGAGCTGAGATAGTGCCACTGCACTCCAGCTTGGGTCACAGCGCAAGACTCTGTCTCAAAAAAAAAAAAAAAAAAGATAAATGAATTGGCTTTTCATCCTCTGGGCAAACCAGTTATCCTTAGGAAATAGAACATTCAGAGAAAGAGGATTGAGTAGGTGTGGCTCTTAAAAAACTGAGGTAAAAAGCAGCAAGGCAAAGAAACAAACTAACCAACAAACCAAGCTTCACTTTCCAGGAAGAACTATTAATATCATTAAAAGTGTTAAGATTTTAGATAACTGGTCCCCTTCCCCAGTTCTTCATCCCTCCCTTCCTTCTTTCTTGCTCAAGGCAGTACTGTGAGGTTAGAGCTTCCACAGCGATGGGCCTTGTGGGAGTTTCATCCCTTTGCTTGTTGACTGGAAGACCCAGGTCCCCATTAGGTGCAGGTGGCATGATGCCCAGAGTACTTTTAGGGTCCCACAAAAAATGTTTTCATTTCTTTTAAAATCCAGAGGAAAAAGTGACTTTCAGGTTGAGGAAGATGTTTTGATATACCCATGCAGTCATAAATATAATTGTAAATATTTCTTTTTCTTTTTTTGAAACAGTTTCACTTTTGTCACCCAGGCTGGAGTGCAATGGTGGGATCTCAGTTCACTGCAACCTCCGCCTTCCTTATTCAAGTGATTCTCCCACCTCAGCCTCCCGAGTAACTGGGATTACAGGTGCCTGCCACCATGCCCGGCTAATTTTTGTATTTTTAGAAGAGATGAGGTTTCACCATGCTGGCCAGGCTGGTCTCGAACTCCTGACCTCAGGAGATCTGCCCACCTCCGCCTCCCAAAGTGCTGGGATTACAGGCAAAGCCACTGTGCCTAGACAATTTTAAATATTTCTTATGGAGCATGTGGGCCATGAAGGCAAAATTGCCCCAGGCTCAGGGAAGTCAGAACGCATCCCAAGGACACCATGGAACAATAATACTCATCTCTGGGGATGTTAAAGGGCCAGGGCTCCATTGCATTCAGCACTACGTGGGCACCTAAGAAGCTCTCAGCAAGCAAGTTATCCATTTACCTTCCTCTACGAACTGCAAGTTGAAACCTTAGGAAACCACCAGGAGGGTCATGGGGTTGGGCACAACAGTGATGGGAAAAGTCACACAATTGCTTTTTTTTTCCTACGAGGTAGGGTCTTGCCCTGTCACCCAGGATGGAGTGCAGTGGTGCCATCATGGCTCATAACAGCCTCAACCTCCTGGGTTCATGTGATTCTCCCACCTCAGCTTCCCCAGTAGCTGGGACTACAGGCGCACATCACCACGCCTGCTAAAGTTTTTGTTACTTGTAGAGACAGAGTCTCCCTACGTTGCCCAGACTGGTCTCAGACTCTTGGGCTCAAGTAATCCTCCTGCTTTGGCCTGCTGAAGTGCTGGGATTATAGGTGTGAGCCACGCTCCAGGCCCACATTCGTTTTTTATTACGCGACAGACTGAGGAAATACGCCAGGTGGAGGAACAGACGAAAACTTCAAAGCAAGGCTACTGTGTTCTTCAGTCTGCAAGAAACCAGACAGGCAGCAAAAGAGCTCTTTCTGGATTCCCAGCGCAGGTGTTAGCAAGCACTGAAGAGGTGGGCTGAGTGAACGAACAAGTTAGTGAACCAATGATGAGAGAACTGTGGGAGGAATTTTTAAATCCTGAATTGTTTGTCCCAAAAGGTAGTTCCCCAGACACAAGTTTCTTCAGAGGCAAAGAGAAACAAATTCTTGTGTTTTTTTTAATTTTTTCTTTCTTTCTTTCTTTTTTTTGAGACGAAGTTTCGCTCTCGTTGCCCAGGCTGGAGTGCAATGGCGTGATCTTGGCTCACTGCAACCTCCGCCTCCCAAGTTCAATCGATTCTCCTGCCTCAGCCTCCTGAGTAACTGGGATTACAGGCATTCACCACCACACCCAGGTAATTTTTGTATTTTTAGTAGAGATGGGGTTTTGCCATGTTGGTCAGGATGGTCTCGATCACCCGACCTCAGGTGATCCACCTGCCTTGGCCTCCCAAAGTGCTGGGATTGCAGGTGTCAGTCACCATGATCAGTCACAAATTCTTTTAAAATTTTCTTACAGAGATGGGATCTCACTATGTTTCCTAGGCTGGGCTCAAACTCCTGGGCTCAAGTGATTCTCCTGCCTCAGCCTCCCAAAGTGCTGGGATTACAGGCATGAGCCACTACGCTTGGCAGGGAAACAAATTCTTAACAAGTGATTGCAGAGGCCACTATCATCTCTGGTTAAATTCAGGAACTGAGGTTCAGGGAGGTGATGTGGCTTGAGGCAGAGTAGAGGGGTTAATGCCCTGCTCTTCTCCGCTTCCTCGGAGCTATTACTCAGAGCTAAGCCTTCCAAGCCCACAGGCCCCAAGCAGGTACCAGCCCATGAGGGCCCCCACAGTTCAGGTGTGTCTAGTCCAGGCAGGAGGCCCCTTGGAATAGGCCTGAGTCCAGCTGGAGAACAGGCCTCTCTGTCTTAGAGGTTGGCACGCCCTCTGTTCCTTCCTTAGGCTAAACTGCAGCCACTATCCTGGGGAATTTCAAACCACATGAGAAGGTCCAGCCCCACCATCCAGCTCAGGCTGTGGCTCCACCCTCTTAGCTTCACCTACTCCCCTGCCCTGCTCAGGAATCCACAGAGACTCACTGCTGGCTCTTTTTTTTTGACTCATTCCCCTTCCTTCTTCCTGCCTCCTCCTGCCCACCTAGCATCTATACTTCTGACTATGAATTCATTTCAGTGTAATCAGCAAGAAATCCATCCTGCCAGGTCCCAAAGCAAAGAGCGGGACTCCAGGGGCCGAGATGCCAAGGACTGCCTCAGGAGGCTGGCTGGATGGAGATGGGAAAACTGATAAGGGAAATAGCACGGAGCTTGGAAGTTGTTCAAGAGAAACAAACTGGCCGCTGCTTCCGGGCTGACTTCAGAGGCCCCTGGACAGCAGCATGCAAAGTGGACATCTCGACACAGTCACTTCTGGCCAGCAACAGGTTTAGCCCAAGTTACAGAAGTTCTGTTTTGGATATTTCTCTTCAGTATCAAATATATATCTTTTTAAAAGTCAGGTGAATAGATGTAATTTTGGATCTTTGTTTTCATTATACGTGCGGGTTTTTTTTTTTTTTTTTTTTAAGAAATTAAAAGAGTTTATTGGGCAACTTAAAATCCACTTTACCTTTCTTTTTCTTTTTAACCTTTCATCCCAATTCATTGGAAGACTGAAAAATAAAGGGAAGTGCTGCTGCCTTTACAATTCCCAGAGAACTTCACCGCTTACTGAATCTCAGACGCACTTGGAATTAGGAGATGATGGTCTCTCCCAACTCTACATGACCCTGAACAGTATGTCCAGACCCTGGTTTGCAAACCCTGAGAGTGAGGGTGTGTTCCACTACCTGTAGAGATTCTGTCATCTCTAACACCCCATGACTCCATGTCCCAGGAGCAACAGGATGGGGGTCAGCTTGGACGTCACTTTCTCCGCTGGGAACTCCAGGGACAGTGACATAGTGTGAGGCCCCCCCTTAGGTGTAAATGTCTAGCACTAGATCCTTCTCTGAGAAAAGGCATTGATGACGGTAGGAGAGAGGGTGGAGGTACCAAATATGAGAGAGGGGATGGGGACGGGTGGGGACCACACAATGAAACAAAAAGCTCATGGTCAGTTTCATCAGAATCTCCTCTCTCAAAGCCAAGAACCCTGTCCTCAGCCTGGGTTGATGCATTCCGCAAAGATTCCTCGAGCACCTCTTGTGAGTCAGATGCCATGCTAGGTGGGGACACAGTGAGAAGCAAGGCAGGCTTGCTCCCTGTGCTGCTAGAGCTTAGGGCAAAACACAGATATTAAACAAGGTTGCTGGCAACTATGGAAGGTGCCACAAGAAGCTCAAACTTGGCCCCTTAGGGGTCCCACGCCTCCCGACTGCTGATGTACTCCTGCAGGCTCCACCTCCACTTTAGACCTTTGCTTCTCACCTATTCCTGGTCAACCCAGGGAGATGGAAACCCAGTGCAGCTGCCTGCCAGGACATCACAAAACTAAAACTAGCAGTGCTTAGAGTGGCTCTACCTCAAAGACACAGCTCCTTCCTGGCTCGAGGCAGGAACGGCCACAGTCCACATGGTGATATGGAGCCCAGGAACTGGCCCAGGGGAGAAGTTGCTGATAGGAAACCACTACACCAGATTCCCACAGAGCCCAGCCAATTCCTAAAGCCCAGCTCATCGCACACACCGTGGGTGGCTGGCAGGTCACCATGCTTCCTCCCTGCAACTCACCTTGGCTTCAGCCAGCACAGAGCCCAGCAGGGATGAGGTAAAGAATGCCCCACGCCATGAATGGGTCATGGGAACCCCCTTCCCTTCTCCTCCTCCCCTCCCACCAGGCATTCATGGTCCTTTGTTGTATCTTGGCTGCCCTTCGTCCCCTCTCTCTACTTAGAGCACATGAGAAAGGTATTGACATCCACTCCCACAGGCTGCTGGGACTCAGGATTCCAGGATGTCACATGCCCGGTGCTCTGGCTGTGCCTGTCACTTTCTACTACCACCGCCAACACACACACAGGCATGCACACACACACGTGCACATGTGCACACACACACATGTGCACACACAGGCACACAAGCACACACACATACACGCATGCACCATAAGAGGGGGTGCCTATAATCTGTTGTTCTGGGCTTATGCTTATAACTGTTCCGCCCACTTAGACCACTGCCTCCCATATCCACACCCACCTCTTAGAACCAGTCATCTGTAAATTCACTATTTGTGCCAAGCATTGTACTTCATACTCATTCATTCATTCATTGGATAAATATGTATTGAGACCTACCGCATGCCGGGCACCGTGCTGGTGCTAGGGATACAAGGGTGAACCAAATAGGCATCATCCCTGCCCCCCAAGGAGCTGCAGTCTCGCAGACATTAATAGCTCATGTTTATTGAGTGCCTACTAGATAGCCACCCTGTATTAAGCACTTTATGAATTATCTGATTTAATCTGTCAGAGAAATTGTTTCATTTAAGGAGCACGTCAAACTGAACCACAGAGAAAAGTGTGGACTTGTCTAAGACTGTTGGACAGCCGTGGCTGAGGGAAGCACTCCAAAGCACTGCTCTAACCACTGGGATATCCTTTCCCAGCCCCACTAAGATTCCACCTCCTCCAAGGAGCTTTCTGGAATCTTCCTCTCAGGCTCAAGGGCTTCCTTGGTCTCTCTAATCCAGTCTTCATATTTGACCCAGCCATCTCCTCCACCCGCAAACACACCCAGAGAACTGACGGCGTCTGCATCCCCTCTGTATCTTTCCTCGGAAGCGCTGTTGGATGAGCGACACCCGAGCCCCTCCAAACATGCGGCTGAATTAGTGATCTGAACTAGTACCCTGGGTTTTCTCTGCCATGGGTTTTCAACTCACGGGATCTCAGATCTTCAGAAGGGGCCTCTGCATAGGGCCGACCCATCAAGGTGTCCATCTAACAGCTGAGGCGGTCAAGGCTCCACGTGAGTAAAAGCTCCCTTTACCTCCAGCCTGGGTCAAGGTCGACTCTCTTTTCTTCCAACGAGCCTCGGCCCCTCGCCGGAGGTTTGGGTGGGGAGGGTACAAGGAAACGACCTCATCTCCAAAACGCACTGGAGATGATCGGCCTCCCTCCCACCACCCCGGAACAACGCCCTCCCGCGCAGACCTCAGACACTTCCTCCAACAGAGGTGGGGCGAGACGGGGGACCCCTGGTCCCCACCCCCGGGCCCTCCTTCGCCCAGCGCGGCCGGCAGGTGGACAGGAAGCCACCGCACCTGGGCCGGGCCGTTCGTCCCTCCCCGTAGCCCGGGGCGCCCCGGCTACCAGGAGCCTCCTACCTGCTCTGTGGAGCCCCGCTCGGCCTCCCGCCGGCCCCGCCGCGCTCCCTGCCTGGGTCCCCGCCGTCGCCCGGCGCTGCCTGCCTGCGGATCCCACCCCCGGCCCCGCCCCGCGCAGGTGATCCCGGGGAGCCCGGGGGCCGCGCCGGGGCACCAGGGTCCCGCACACTGGAGTGGCGGCGCCTCCCCGTGGTGTCCCCGCGCCTGGGTCCTTTCTGGGACTGGCTCTGGCACTCCGTCCCCTGGAGAAGTCCAGCAGAAGGCTTCCAGGAGAGAGGGAAGGGAGGGGCCTCTCAAACACGAGGGGAACTCCAGGCAGTCTGAGTGCCTGGATCTTTTAAAGGAGCGTGGCGCTAGTCTGATGGAAGGATTTGAGGGGTGCAGGTGGGGATTTAGACAAGTTCAGAACGTTAGACCGGCGGCTTGGTAGCCGGCAAGTATCAAGAACTCGGCCGCTGTAGGATCAAAGGCTCCTTCCTCCCCAGGCTGTCCGGCTTCTAGCCATATCCCGGGAGCAGCAGGCAGCAGGCATATCCCTAGCAGGCAGCAGGCAATCAATATTTACGGAAAGCGAGAAGAGACCTCGAGAGGGGATCTCTCCTTTCAGAAACAGGAAAGCTGGGGCCGAGGAAGCAAGCAGAGGTGAGCACGAAGTCTTACAGCAGGTTAGCGACAGAATCAGGAGTAAAGGCAGGTTTCCTGGTTCTGTTTTCAAATGATTTCCAGAAAGTGATTGGATCTGGGCCGACTGCCTTGCGGCTTGGTGCCTGTGAGATGCTTTCAAACCCTCCCCAGCTGACTAAGAACTGAGATTTTTATAGGGAAAAAAATGTGTTTTTATAGGGAACTCCAAGGTAGCAGTTATTTATTTATTTTTGAGACAGGGTCTCACTCTGTCACCCAGGCTGGAGTTCAGTGGTACAATCTCGGCTCACTACAACCTCCACCTCCTGGTTCAAGTGATTCTCCTGCCTTAGTCTCCCAAGTAGCTGGGATTACAGGCACATGCCACCAAACCTGGCTAATTTTTCTTTTTTTTTTGGTAGGGATGGGTTTTGCCAGGCCGATCTTGAACTCTTGACCTCAAGTGATCTGTCAGCCTTGGCCCCCCAAAGTGCTCGGATCACAGGCATGAGCCACCGCTCCCAGCCTACTTTATTTTATGGAGACAGGGTCTTGCTCTCTTGCCCCAGCTGGAGTGCAGTGGCACGATCTCGGCTCACGGCAACCTCTAACGCCTGGGCTCTAGCGATCCTCCCACCTCAGCTTCCCAAAGTACTGGAATTACAAGAATGAACCATCATGCCCAGCTGCAAGGTGGTATTTATTAACAAATATTGATTGAGAGTATAATTCTGTAATTTGACCTGCTCACCAAAGACTTGAGACACCTGAGTAGGGTCTTTAAGGAGCATGCTACCAATCTGTGGCTTCAAGAGCTTCCGTGTGGAGGGGAGGCAGACCTGGTTACAGGGAGAGGCCACAATGGGGGCAGAGGAGCCCAGTGGGAGCCTGCTCTGGCCCTGAGGCACTGGAGGCCACTTCAGGATGCTTCTGGAAGCTCTTCCAGGTTTGTTTGTGGAGGCAAGAGCCCCGAGTGCCTGGTCTGAGGTTCAAATCCTGGCTCCACTGCTTACTACTTGCAAGATGGGAGCGGTTTTTAAAACTCTCAGACTGTTCCTTTCTGTAAAATGAAGAGAATGTGCTTCAGTATAGTTGTGGTGAGGATTAGAAATGAGAACACGCTCCTGAATTGCCAGGCGAGTGGGAGAATGATTATGCCAAGTGGCAAGAACTGGGAAGAGGGGGCCTTGGGGTCTCAGGTAGGTCCTTCTCTGTGGGTTTTGGTGATCTTCAGCCTTCTGTTACCTATGGCTCAAGCCCACCTTCTGTTTTGTCCCTTAATCCAGGCTGGCTAAGCCACAGGACGCCTGCCATGTCAGAATGAGTTTGTGCACAGCCACAGTTAGTGGTTTGGGAAGGGAGCTCTTCCTTCACCAGCCCTCCCATAACCAGGGGCAGCCACACCATCCGAGCCCAGGAGACAAGCATGAAAAGGCCCTTTACCGCTCAGTGTATTTACTCATTACGTGCTATAGAGTGTTGACTACAGGCCAGGCACTTTGCAAGGTGGGGCAGAGTCAGTGGTGGCCCCTGCTGCCCTATAGACCTCGCTTTTTAGTAGGGCTGGGGTTGGGGGGACAGATGACCCAAGCACAAAAGACGGTAACAAGATAGTATGACCATCTGACAAGTTCCAAAGGAAAGAATAATACGGTGTCATTGATTATTATGGGTGGGAGGTCAGGGGCTCCCTCAGAAACAGAGAAGGTAAAACCCGTCTGCCAGGGGAGGACACGGGAGCTGAGACCCAAAGGACAAGCAGGCAGGGGAGGAGGGGCTGGAGCTGGGGCTGGGGAGCATTCTAGAAGAGGGCAGGGTGGGACAGGGTGGGGGAAGCAGAAGGTTGGTTTGTGCAAAGAACCTAGGGCCAATATGGCCACCGAAGCCAGGAATGGTTTCTGGGAAAGTGGACAGAATAAGGTCAGAGGCAGGCAGAGATCAGATGTGAGGTCTTCAGGTCAGAGTAAGGATTTTATTACAAGGACTGGGGAAGCCATGGAGGGTTCCCCGTTGCCACTAAGAAAAACAACAGGCTGGGGGCAGTGGCGCATGCCTGTAATTCCAGAACTTTGAGAGGCTGAGGCAGGAAGATTACTTGAATCCAGGAGTTCGAGATGAACCTGGGCAACATGGCAAGGTCCCATCTCTACAAAACAAATTTTTAAAATTAGCTGGCCGTAGTGGTGCATGCCTGTAGTCCCAGCTGCTTCGGAGGCTGAGGTAGGAGGGTCATTTGGGCCTGGAAGGTAGAGGCTGCAGTGAGCTGAGATTGCACCACTGCACTCCAGCCTGGGGGACAGAGCCAGACACTTTCTCCAAAAATAGAAAAAAATACAAAAGGAAAAAGGGAAAGAAAAAGGTTTTGAAATAAATTTAATGGAATGTAAAAAAAAAAGTGTGGTGATTTTCCATTTTTTAAATAAAGATGATGTATATATAAATCAGTTTTATAAGTCAATGAAAATTGCTTATAAAATTACCCAACATCCAGCACTTTGGAAGGCCGAGGCGAGAGGATCACCTGAGATCAGGAGTTTAAGACCAGTCTGGCCAACACAGCAAAACCCTGTCTCTACTAAAAATACAAAAAAAATTAGCTAGATGCGGTGGTGTGCACCTGTGATCCCAGTTACTCAGGAAGCTGAGACAGGAGAATCACTTAAACCCAGGAGGTGGAGGTTGTAGTGAGCCAATATTGAGCTGCTGCACTCCAGCCTGTGACAGAGTGAGACTCTGTCTCAAAAAAAAAAAAAAAAAAATTACCCAACAAACCACTCCTGTTTCAGATGGTACCATATGGAGCCTCAGGTGCTGGGGATTTTAAAATAACAACAAACAGCTGCTTCCACGTGGAAACTACTCAGATGCAACCAGTTATCCTTCCCTTTCTTATTAGCAGAAGATGTAACTACCAACTGGCCTTTGAGCGGCTGTGTTTTCATCTCCTGGCCAGGGTTGTCCAGTTTTTCATGTCTCCCCTCAAAGCCTTAGTCTGCTGTTTATGGCTTTTGAGATGGTTGCTGGGGAAACCAACCAAATGTCATGTGGGATTAGAATGCAATCTCAGGGGAGGAGACCAAGCAGAGAATCATGAGTCCAGAGAACCCCAAGTCCACATTGTTTAACCTAGTACAGACAGAAAGAGACAGAGAGACAGAGGGAGGGAGGGAGCCAGCACGAAGATACCTAGGCCAATTGATTTTGAAACAATTCCCTGTCTCTCAACTAAGGGGGTAGAGGGAGCAGCAAAGCCACAGACACAGGCCAAGGTTCTAAATTACCTAGAGAGTACACAGTGCGGTGTGTCATGTGGCCATTCCCCAGATGGACATGCACTGGGTGGATGTGAAGTCCAGAAGAGGGCCAGTGCCCCTTCCCATGCGCCGCTGTCGTGAATGTGGGCTGATTCCCGTCTTACCTCTAGGAGCATTTGGCGATAGAGGATGAGGAGACAAAAGACCGACAAGGACTGATCTCGCTGCAAGCCACCTGATCTCCCTGGGCCTCTGTGTTCTCATCTGTGAAATGACGGGTTGGATGGCTTAGTCTCTGAGACCTCACCCAGTTCCACGGTAAGTCCGATAATCGTGAGTGTACCTTTAAACAGCTAGCCCACACAATTACCTGACAGCTTCCTCATTTTTTAGGCTACACTTTTTTTTAAATGTGCGTTAGCACAAACCATTTGTTGGCAATTACAAGGGAAAAACTTCTATTCCCAGAGTGAAAATAGGAAGCTGTAAATTAATTTAAGTCCTTCTGCGATCAGCAGAAGCCACTCCTCCTCACCTTGACAAGGAACCTGTGCTCTCCTGGTGGCAGTCAGCCCATTCACAGCTCTCTCAGCTGCTGAGTCCTCAGCAGTGAAACCCCGTCTCTACTAAAAATCACAGTCCCAGAGCGAGAGCGGAGAAAACACAGCAAGGAAAGATGGAATCCAATGGCTACAATCCATTTACTTGTGCTGTGACTTCAGGCAGGTCTCCTAACCTCTCGGGCATGAGTTCCTCTTCTATAATTCATTCATTCAGTGAATATTTACCAAGAACTTGCTATGTGCCAGTGATGAATAAAAGAGACGACAATCCCTGCTCTGATGAAGCATGCATTCTGATGGGAGAAAAACAGCAAAAATGAAGAAGGCAGGCTGGGCGTGGTAGCTCATACCTGTAATCCCAGCACTTGGGAGGCCGAGGAGGGTGGATCACTTGAGTCCAGGAGTTAAAGACCAGCCTGGGCAACATGGAGAGACCCCGCCTCTACAAAATGTGCAAAAATTAGCCTGACGTAGTAACACACGCCTGTAGTCCCAACTGCTCGGGAGGCTAAGGTGGGAGGATCACCTGAGCCTGGGAGCCTGGGAGTTTAAGGCAACAGTGACCTGTGACTGTGCCACTGCTCTCTAGCCTGGGTGACAGAGTGAGACCCTGTCTCAAATAAATAAATAAGCAAGCCAATAATATGGCAGTTGGAGAGTAGGAAGTGCTCTGGAGAAAGATAAAGGGAAGCTGGGATAGTGATATCTGCCTAATGCCCACCCTAAAAGGTGTGGAGTATGAATGAGTTTATAACCTTACTTTCAAAGAGTAGGCCAGGCATGATGGCTCACACTTGTAATCCCAGTATTTTGTGGGGCCGAGGCTGGAGGATCACTTGAGCCCAGGAGTTCGAGATCAGCCTAGGCAACATACTAAAACCCGGTCTCTACCAAAAATACAAAAATTAGCCAGGCGTGGTGGCGGGTACCTGCCATGCCAGCTACTCGGGAGGCTGGGGCAGGAGAATAGTTTGAACTTGAAAGGCGGAGGTTGTAGAGAGCAAGGATTGCGCCATTGCACTCCAGCCTGGGTAACAGAATGAGACTGTCTCAAAAACAACAGCAACAACATACAGATGCACACACACAAAGAGTAATTACTCTTGCTATTTGCACACACTCTTATGCAAATATCAAGAATAATTATAGTATTGTAGATGGACATTTTGTTAAATGAAAGCATTTACAGTCATTCTAAAGGCCCAGGAAACATGGTGGTCTAGGGAATAAGAAGCCAGTTTGGGTGAACTTGGATATCCCCCAGCCCTGGGTGTCTCAGTCCTGGTGTCCCTCAGAATCCCTTGGAGGCTTTGGAAAACTGCTAAGGTTACACTTTACAGCCGTAGAGATGGAGAATCTGCAGTGGGGCCAGACCAGTCATGGATTTTTTATGAGGTGCCCAGGGGATGCTAATGTGTGCCAGGGTTAGGAGCCACTGAGGAGCCCAAGATCAGAGAGGGGGAGTGACTTGCTCCAGAGTGGTCACCCAGAGCTTTTGGCACCTAGATCTGAAGTCTTTCCACTCCCGGCTGAATGTGTCACTGTGTGCCACTCAGCACATTATTCCCCTCAGTGCTGGAAGCCCCTGCCAGGATGTCATGGCATTGTGCCCCTCTTCCCACCTTCCTGCTGGCTTGGATGTCTCTATTATCTGAAAGCTAAAAAACTGATGATGGCTGTGTTTGACAAACCAGAGGTGTGGCTCTTTTCAGTGTTGACCAGGTCGTGCCCCATTCAACCTCTGGTATGGGTTGGACTGTCTTCTCCCCACCCCCAAATACATATGTTAAAGTCCTAACCCCCAGTACTTCAGTATGTGACTGTATTTGCAGATAAGGCCTTTAAGGAGGTAAAATGAGGTCATCTGAGTGTGCCCTGGTCCAGTGTGGATGGTGTTTTCATAGGAAGAGGGGGTTAGGACACGCACAGAAGGGAGACTATGCAAAGACCGTGGAAGAAGACAGCTATCTCCAAGCCAAGGAGGGAGGCCCTCAGAAAAAACCTGCCTTGCCAGCACTTTGATCTCAGACTTTCAGCCTCCAGAACTTGTGAAGAAATACATTGCTGTCATTGAAGCTGACCAGTCTATGGTATTTTGTGATGGCAGCCTTAGCAAAGCAATATAGCCCTGTAATTGGTCACTTCACAGGGCTTCTGGTCTCCTAAAACCATCTTGATTTGATTCCCCTTGTAGCCTGTAAACTTTATGCAACCTTCAAGGTTCATGATTGTCCTGGTCCTTTTCGTGTTGCTGTTGTAGAATACCACAGACTGAGTAATTTATAAAGACAAGACATTTATTTCTTATGGTTCTGGAGGCTGGGAAGTCCAATGTCAAGGTGCCGGTATCTGGGAAGGACCTTCTAGCTGCATTATCCAATGGCAGAAGGTGGAAGGGCAATAGAACATGTGAGAGAGCAAGAAGGGGGCCAAAGTCACTTTGATAGGGGACCCACTCTCAGGGTAACTAACCCACTCCTTCAGTAGTGACATTAACCTGCTATAGGGGTAGAGGCCTTATGGCCAAGTCACTTATTATTAGGCTGTACCTCCCAACGCTTGCACTGGGGATTAAGTTTCCAACATATGAACTTTAGGGGACACAATCAAGCTGAAGCATTCTGCTCATGGCCCCCAAAATCCATGTCCTTCTCACTTGCAAAATACATTCACTTCATCCCAATAGCCCCAACGTCTTAACTCATTTCAGCACCAACTCCAAAATTCAAAGTCCAAGAATTCATTTAGATCAGATATAGGTGAAACTCAAGGCGTGATTCTGAGGCAAATTTCCCTTCAATTATGAGCCTGTGAAATTAGCAAGTTAGTGCTTCCAAAATACAACAGTGGAACAGGCATAGAGTAGACATTCCCATTCCAAAAGGGAGAAATGGGCAAGAAGAATGGAGCAGCAGGCCCTGAGTAAGTCTAAAGCCCAAGAAGGAAAACAATATTAACCCTGCCAGAATAATCTCCTTTGACTCCATGTCCCACATCCTGGGCATACTGGGGCAGGGGTTGGGCTCCCACAGCCTCAGGCAGCCCTGTCCCCATGGCTTTGCTGGTCTCAGCTCGAGACAGCTCTCTCAGGTTGGAGTCTTGTGTCTGCAGCATTCTCAAGCTGGCGTTGTATGCTGGTAGCTCTACAGTTCTGGGGTCTCAGTGGTCGCCCCCTTCCATAGTTTCACTGAGCATTGCCCTAGTGGGGGCTCTCTGTGGCAGCTCTACCCTTGCCTCAAGTTTCTGTCTTAGCCCCCAGGCTGTCAGTAACTTCCTTTAGAATCTAGGTGGAGGCTGCCATGGCCCCACAGCTCTTGCATTCTGCGTCTGCGGAGTCAATGCCATGTGGACATTGCCAAGGCTAACTTGTGGCCTCCAGAGTAATGGACCAACCCATACCTGGGCCTTCTTGAGCCACGGCTGAGGTGCCCAAGGAGAGCTGTGTTGAAATTTAGGGAGCAAAGTCCTGAGGTATCTCTTGGCACGAAGCCAGTGGAAGGCACCCCTGGGCATACCTGGAAACCAGTCCTGGGTGTGTGATGGAGAAGGCAGCTTCAGAGATCTCGGGAATGCCCTTAGGTTCATTCTCCCGCTGTCTTGATGAACAGTATCTGGCTCCCTTCTAGTCGTATTAATCTTTTTAGCAAACAAAGGCTGCGTGACCACACTCTGGGTTTGTTTTCCTAAAGATGCCTCTTAGTTCTTTACATGGCCAGCCTGCAAATTTTCCAAATGTTTACATTCCGTTTCTCTCTAATTATAAAGTCTATCTTTAAATAATTTCTCTCCACTTTCATCTCACTATATGTGGTTCAAGTAGCCACACAGCTCCTTCAATATTTTTGCTTAGAAATCTCTTCTGCCAGATATTCTGGTTTATCACTCTTAAATTCTGCCTTCCATAAGGTCCTCAGGCATAGACACCATTCAGCCAAGTTCTTTGTGACTTTGTAACAAGGATGCCTTTATTTCCATTTCCAATATGTTGTTTCTTATTTCCATCGGAGAACCCATCAGAACAGCCTTTACTGCCCATATTTCTACCAGCATTCTGGTCATGACCGCTTAAGTAATCCCTAACAAGATTTAGGCTTTCCTTAACAGTTTTTGTCTTCTAAACACTCGCCGGAATTGCCCTTAATGCTCCATTCACCACAACCTAGGCTTTTTCTAGCCTGCTCCTTCAAATTCTTCCAGCCTCTATCCATTACCCAGTTCCAAAGCCACTTCCACATGTTCAGGTATTTGTTACAGAAACAGCCCTACATCTCTGCACCAATTTTTCTGTCTTAGCACATTTGTGTAGTTATAACAGAATGCCACCAACTGGGTAATGTATGAAGAAAAGAAATTTATTTCTCATAGATCTGGAGGCTGGCAAGTCCAATAGCAAGGTGCTGGCATCTGGTGAGGGCCTTCTAGCTGATTGTCACGTGATAAAAGGAGGAAGGGCAAAAGAGTGTGAGAGAAAGCAAACTGGCTTTATCAGGAACCCACTCTCAGGATAACTAACTCACTCACTCAGTAATGACATTAATCTGTTCTTAATAAATAATATTAATAAGACCTAATCACTTCTTAGAAGGCCCCACCTCTTAATACTGTTACACTGGGGATTAAGTTTCTAACACATGAACTTTAGGGTACATCTTCAAACCACAGCAAAGACTAAGCACAAATATATCCAGGGTAATTTTATACCCGAAATAGGACTTACCTTTCACTTCCTTATATTATAGATACAGTTGAGGTTATTTTTCCTGTCCTAATAGATTGGGAGCTTCTCATGTCCTATTCATCTTTGCATCTTCCATAGCATTAAGCACCATTCCCTAAACATAATAGATATCCAGCAAATGATCATGAATAAATAGACGAAATAAATTCCACGGCCATGGTTTCTTGGATCTTCAGATATGGGGGAGTGCATAATAAAAGTTAAAATTACAAGTCATATTCAGGGAGCATGTGTTACATACAATTCCCTTAATTGTCTGGATAATAATTCTAGGAGGTAAGTACTGTTACTTACGGCATTTCATACATAAAGAAACTGAGGCTTGGCTTGGTCTTATAACTTGCCCGAGCTCACCTAGCCTGGCCCCGGGGCTCTGGGGCTTACCCACTATAAGGCTGTAGCACTGTGGTAGGAGTTGAAGCAGAGAGTCTTCTGAGTCTGTAGATCAAGATGGTGCTGGGTCCTCAGGGGCTGCAGGCTCTGGGCAGCAACTTCACCAACACTTATCATTGGACCATTTGTCCAACTCCTGCCCTGGGAATCACTCTGGCCTATCCATCCTTCCCAGCCAGCTGTATCTGAACTCCTCTCTTCTCACCCCCACCACCACAGCTCTGTGGGTGACTCCTGTTCCTCAAATGTGCCCTGTACTGCCTGTGTCTGTGTCAGGGCCCAGGTCATTCTGTCCAGAGAGATGCACCCACGCTCTACCACCCCTCCCATCCATAAATAGCCTCCTCAGGATCCCACATTCTGCCATGAAAACATAAAGCCCTTTGACCGCCCCCCACCACCCCCCATCAAAAGTAATGTCCCTGTTCTTGGGGAACGCTTGTACTGTGCCTGTATATGAATCATAGCTCATGATTCTTTGTCTTGTACTGTGGCGAGGTGTTTGCTGATTCATCTCTCCTGTTCTGGGAGGGCAAGGGCTGGAGTTTATTTCTTGGAGTGCTTAATTTAAATAAGTTTTAAACTGTTGGAATTTCAAAATGAGCTCATTTGCCTCATAGTGCCCCCTGCCTTGGCGGACTCTGCCTTTCTTTCCAGCTGTGGACGTACAGAACAGATACTCACCTGGGGTGCAGGTTAGGGGTAGGATGTCCAGGGCCACTCCTGAAGTTGCCAAAGGCTGTCTTTTTGCCTACAGTCGCTTTGTCTAGGGATATCAAAGCATCACTGGAGTGAGAGGAGCCACGTCTATGGTTAAATGCTCCCAGAATCCAAAACTTTGCTTTTTATTATGGGATTTACTTAGACACCCTGAGACATTCATGGTGGAAGTGAGCAAGTGCCCCCACCTTCGTCACTTAAGGCTGCTAAAGCACATAGAATCTTGGCTGCCTGCCAGCCTGGACACTGATTTTTCTTTTTCTTTTCTTTCTTTCTTTCTTTCTTTCTTTTTTTTTTTTTTTTTGAGACAAAGTTTTGCTCTTGCTGTCCAGGCTGGAGTGCAATGGCACAATCTCGGCTCACTGCAACATTTGCCTCCTGGGTTCCAGCAATTCTCCTGCCTCAACCTCCCTAGTAGCTGGGATCACAGGTGCCCACCACCACGCCCAGCTAATTTTTTGTATTTTTAGTAGAGACAGGTTTCACTATGTTGGCCAGGCTGGTTTTGAATTCCTGACCTCAGGTGATCTACCCGCCTCAGCCTCCCAAAGTGCTGGGATTACAGTCTTGAGCCACCATGCCTGGCTGACACTGATTTTTCTGGAAAGACTAGCATAACCAGGGATCTGCTTTCAGGATGTGGAGGTTAGGGTTGGGCAACTCATCTTCCTTTTAATCTCTCTTACAAGGTGAACTGAGTTCAGAGTGCAGGGAAAGCAATGTCTGTGCAGCCTGGCATGGCTAAAACAACAATATGCTTTGTGGCTGGGAGCGGTGGCTCATTCCTGTAATCCCAGCACTTTGGGAGGACAAGGCAGGTGAATCACCTGAGATCAGGAGTTCGAGAGCAGCCTGGTCAACATGGCGAAACCCCGTCTCTGCTAAAAATCCAAAAATTAGCTAGGCGTGGTGGCATATACCTGTAATCCCAGCTACTAGGGAGGCTGAGGCAGGAGAATCACTTGAACCCGGGAGGTGGAAGTTGCAGTGAGCTGAGATCGCACCATTGCACTCCAGCCTGGGCAACAGAGTGAGACTCTCTCTCAAGAAAGAAAAAAAAATGACAATATGCTTTGCTTCTATGGCACTTGTAGGGTCACACAACTTGTGCATCTATCCTCAGGAAAGGTGGAGGATTCCGGAGGTGGGGCTAGGTTCAGGCATCTCGGATAGCAACCAGCTGAGCTTGCCAAGTGTTTTCTCACTTCTTGTGCCACTTACTCTTACAAGCAGTCTTCAAAACAGGATCATTACTCTTGTTTTACATACAAAATGATTCGCCAAGATGTCATGCAGAGGCGAGTCTTTTTTTTTTAAGACAGAGCTCTGCTCTGTCACCAGGCTGGAGTGCAGTGGCAAGATCTCGGCTCACTGCGACCTCTGTCTCCCGGGTTCAAGCGATTCTCCTGCCTCAGCCTCCCCAGTAACTGAGACTACAGGCGTGCACCACCACATCCAACTAATTTTTGTATTTTTTTAAGTAGTGGCAGGGTTTCACCATGTTGGCCAGGATGGTCTGAATCTACTGACCTGGTGATCTACCTGCTTTGTTCTCCCAAAGTGCTGGGATTACAAGCAGGAGTCACGTGCCCGGCCAGAGGTGAGTCTTAAAGCACGGCAATTTAACTGCAAATTCCGATTTATTTCCAAATTTTAAACACACAAATTCTCCAGCCTGCTTCCTCACCCCGACTCCAGAATCCCCTTAAAATACGGGCAGTCTGAGTCTCAGGAGAGTCAGCCGTCCTTCTAGGGGTCTTCTCAGACTTGATCATTTCCGCTTTTCTGGCTTCACAGATGCGAAAGGGTCCTTCTTCAGAGAAAGGAAAGGACTTGCTCACAGTCACCTGGGGAGCTAGGAGGAGTCAAGATTTGAACTTCCGGCTGCCTCTTTCCTACATGGATCAGGTGTGAAAACCTGTGGCAAGTGGAACCAGAGCCTGCTGCAGAGAAAAACAATTTCACAGAGTAAGGGGCTGATAGCAATGAGTGGCCCTGTGAGAGGACAGCTGCTGGGATCCCAGAGAAGCAGCCAGCTTCGAGAAGTTGGTGGCAGTGCCCCAGACATAACACTGGTCATAAACAGGAAATACACTAAAAATTATTTTCAGGACTGTGCCTTTCCTTTTGCTGTTTGTCAAATGCAAAACACAAATTTATAATGATCCAGTTCAGAGGCCATGGCACAAAGTCAGAGTAATTCCAAATCATATAACTCACAGCTGATGGGATCACTTTTCAATCTCCGTGCATGCCACCACTGTCAGGACCAAGTGCACGCTCAGGTCAGAGTCAGGTCCCACCTTGGTTTGGTATGAGTCTGTCCTTCCAGCATCATCTCCTGCTGTGCACCTATTTATGCCCATTCTTCAACCAAACTATACTTGTTCCCCAAAATGTTGAATACTTTTCTATCTTTAGACCTGTTTCTTCTGCCTAAAAAGCCATTCCCTTCCAAATCTGCTTTGTCAGAATTCTATTCCTCCTGCAACCCTGGTTCATTTTTTTTTTCTTCTTCTTCTTGAGTGGAATGTGTTAATTATTTAGACTGAGTTCTTTTTTTTTTTGAGATAGAGTTTCGCTCTCGTTGCCCAGGCTGGAGTGCAATGGCGCGATCTCAGCTCATCACAACCTCCGCCTCCTGGGTTCAAGCGATTCTCCTGCCTCAGCCTCCCAAGTAGCTGGGATTACAGGCAGGTGCCACGACACCCGGCTAATTTTGTATTTTTAGTAGAGACAGGGTTTCTCCATGTTGGTCAGGCTAGTCTTGAACTCCTGACCTCAGGTGATCCACCTGCCTTGGCCTCCCAGTGCTGGGATTACAGGCGTGAGCCACCGCCTGGCCTCTTTGTTTTTTTTTTTTTTTTTTTTTTTTTTAGAGACAGCGTCTCGCTCTGTCACTCAGGCCCAGGCTGGAGTACAGTGGTACAATTATAGCTTACTGCAACCTCAAACTCTTAGCCTCAAGTGATTCTCGTACCTTGGCCTCCCAAAGTCCTGGGATTTTAGTCATGAGCCGCTGTACCCAGCCAGTCCTTTTTGTTTTCCGATATGTGTGTTTAAGGCTACTATGCATTTCCCTCTGGATCCTGCTGTGGTCAGATCCCAGGTCTCAACAGAGAGCACTCATGCTCATTCCCCCAAATCAGACTTTCCAGAAACAAGTTTGTTTTCCTCTTTAACTAAAGAGATATTTGGAAGAGTAGTTTTGTATTTCAAAACTACTTAGATTAGATTACTAATACTGGTTAGATTGTTTTTCTATCCTTTTATGGTAATTTTCTAATTTTATGAAATCGTGGTCAATGGATGTGGCATATAGGATTTCTACTGTTTTGTAATTTGTTGCAAATTTCCTTGTGATCTAATCCTTGATGACTTTTAGGGATGTTTAATGTATTCTTTAAAAATAACACGTAATGCTGTTTTCCAGGGTACAGTTTTTATTACGGTCTGAATATTTATGTCCCCCTCAAATTCATATATTGAAAACGAATCCTCAATACATGTTTTTTTATAGAGATGGGGTCTTGCTATGTTGCCCAGACTGTACTCAAACTTCTGGGTTCAAGTGATCCTCCTGTCTCAGCTTCCCAAGTAGCTGGGACTATAGGAACATGCCGTGTGCCTGTGCTTGCTTAATTTATTATTTAGATTTCCTCTTCAAGTTCGTATATTGAAAACAAACCCTCAATATGTTGCTATTAGGAGGTGGGGCCCTTTGGGAGTGGACTAGGTCATGAGGGTGGAACCTCATGATGGGATTAGTGGCCTTATGAAGGGCTAAAGAGACCAGAGTTCTTCTACCATGTGAAGGCACAGAAGACACCTACTATGAACCAGGAAGTGGGTGCTCACCAATCACTGAATCTGTTGGTGTCCTGATCTTGGACTTCCCCAGTCTCCAGAACTGTGAGAAATACATTTCTATTGTTTATAAGCCACCCAGTTAATGGTATTTTGTTATAACAGTCCAAATAAACAAAAACAGTTATATATATATATATATATATATATATATATATGTATATATATATATATACACACATATATGTATATATATATACATATATATACACATACACACACACACACACACACATAGATGCATGTGTGTATATATACACACACTTTATTATATATAATAGATCATATAATTATGTATCATGATATTAGATTATGGTGTTATATATTTTATATAATATGATATGTGTAATATAATGAAATTGGTATATATAAAATATATAATTAAGCTGTCAGGTTTTTGTGGTTTTTTTCGGAGGGGACAGAGTCTCACTCCATTGCCCAGGCTGGAGTGCAGTGGTGCGATCTTGGCTCACCACAACCTCCGCCTCCTGGGTTCAAGCGATTCTCCTGCCTCAGCCTCCCGAGTAGTTGGAACTACAGGCGTGTGCCACCATGCCCGACTAATTTTTGTATTTTTAGTAGAGACGGGATTTCACTATGTTGTCCAGGCTGGTCTCGAACTCCTGACTTTGTGATTCGCCCACCTCAGCCTCCCAAAGTCCTGGGATTACAGGCATGAGCCACTGTGCCTGGCCAAGTTTTTTTTTTTTAAAGAGATGGGGTCTTGCTAGGTTGCCCAGGCTGTACTCAAACTCCTAGACTCAAGTGATCCTCCTCCCTCAGCTTCCCAAGTAGCTGGGATTATAGGCACACACCCCTGTGCCTGCTTTGCTTAATTTATTATTTAAATTTCTCCTATCTGTGCTTATTTCTTGTCTGTATAGCCTTTTAAGATATTTACTAAAACCTCCCCTTCCTGCGCATGTTCCATCTACTCCATGAACTTTCTCCATATGCTCCAGACAGGTTTTGCTTCAAAGCTGCCTGCTGTCTCTGAGATGAGCCTGTTCTGAGTCAATGGTGTCTTAAACATGGCTTTGTCTTCCTGTGTCTCTTTCCCTTCATGCAGGGAGCACCATTGCTCCCCATGTCCATCCTCAGGTGCCCACCTGTTCTCCGAGGTCCACGTTGCCTTATTATTTTCCCTCATGCCTTCCTCTGGTACATCTTGGCTTCCTATTGCACTTGACAACTGTGGTTTTGTCTAAAAATAGTAATAATATATGCCTGACTTACCTCCTGGGTTCCTTGGCAAACTCAGCTGGTTGCTTCAGATCTCCTATGAAGATCCAAAGGAGATACTGAATGTGAAAATGTTTTAAAAACGGTGAGGTACAAATATCAAATTCATTACAAAAATTAACAATTAAATCTATGATGACTGGAACAGAAAACATCAAGATTGTGAAATGCCATGAAATCTGCGGTAGGGAGAAGGGCAATACTATCAGAAACCAGTAACAGCAATGGAGAGGTGACTGTAAGTCAGGGCTGCAGATTGCTTGAGAAACAAAGCAGGCCAGGCATGGTGGTTCATGTCTGTAATACCAATACTTTGGGAGGCTGAGGCAGGAGGATTGCTTGAGGCCAGGAGTTTGAGACCAGCCTGAGCAACATAGCGAGAGGCCATCTCTACAAAAAATAAATTAGCTGGGCATGGTGGTGCGTGCCTGTGTGGTCCCAGCTACTGAAGAGGCTGAGGTGCAAGGATCACTTGGGCCCGGGAGGTCAGGACTGCAGTGAACTGTCACTCCAGCCTGGGTGACAGAGCAAGAACCTGTCTCAAAAAAAAAAAAAAAAAAAAAAAAAGGAAAAAAAGAAGAAGAAAAAGATAAAGAAAAGAGAAGAAAAACAAAGTAAAATGTCCTTTGGAGCTCTTTTAATACAACTGATCGTGGAATGGCATTTTGAAATCAGAAACTCTTCCTAGAAGCAACCTTTGGAAGATTTCTCAAGGTTTTGCTTCTTGTCTGTAAAACTTGGTGACTCTTTGTTTAGATTTCAACCAAAGATATTATTTTCCTCATGAGTACCCTCAATGTTTCTATATTGTGAGGAAATATAAATCCGTCATGGAAAAGCCATTTCTTTCTTTCTTTCTTTCTTTCTTTTTTTTTTTGAGACGGAGTTTCCCTCTTGTTACCCAGGCTGGAGTGCAATGGCGTGATCTTGGCTCACTGCAACCTCCGCCTCCTGGGTTCAAGCAATTCTGCCTCAGCCTCCCAAGTAGCTGGGACTACAGGCATGCGCCACCATGCCCAGCTAATTCTTGTATTTTTAGTAGAGACGGGTTTCACCATGTTGACCAGGATGGTCTCGATCTCTTGACCTCATGATCCACCCGCCTCGGCCTCCGAAAGTGCTGGGATTATAGGCGTGAGCCACCGCGCCCAGCCAGAAAAGCCATTTCTTTCCATCTTAAGGGGCAGAGAGAGTAATCTTCCCTAAGCAGTACATTAATATGTTGGTCTGGACCAGTGTGGTGGCTCATGCTATAATCCTAGGACTTTGCAAGGCTGAGGTGGGCAGATCACCTGAGGTCAGGAATTCAATACCAGCCTGACAAATATGGTGAAACCCCATCTTTACTAAAAAATGCAAAAATTAGCTGGGTGTGGTGGCACATGCCTGTAATCCCAGCTACTGGGGAGGCTGAGGCCAGAGAATCATTTGAGCCCGGGAGGCAGAGGTTGTGGTAAGCCAAGATCACGCCACTGCACTCCAGCCTGGGCATGGGCAACAGAGCAAGACTCTGACTCAAAAAAACAAAAACAAAAAATGTTGGTCTGTTTTTTTGCTTCCCACCAAATCAGCCACAAAATATTCATAATAATAATAATGTTATTGCTTATTTAGAGCACATTATATGCCTGAACTCTGCTATGTGATTTATAAATATTATCACTAACCCTTACTGCAAGGTGTTTTATTCCATTTTACAGATGAAGAAACTGAGGTTCACAGAGGTTAGATTTAGAAATACTGCCCCAAGTCACACAGTGGTGAGTCAGCATCTGACCCTGGGTCTGTCTGACTTCAAAACCTGGGTTCTATCGTCAGAGGCATTTGAACAAGAGTGACTCCATCTTGAATAGGGGCTGGGTAAAATAAGGCTGAGATCTGCTGGGCTGCATTCCCAGGAGGTTAGGCATTCTTAGCCACAGGATGGGAGAGGAGGTTGGCAGGACTGGTATCACAAAATACAGATCATAAAGAACCTGCTGATAAAACAGGATGTAATAAAGAAGCCAGCCAAACCCCACCAAAACCAAGGTGGTGATGAAGGTGACCTCTGAATGTCCTCACTGCTCATTATACACAAAGTATAATTCATTAGCCTACTAAAAGACACTCCCACCAGCACCATGACAGTTTACGAATACCATGACAATGCCCAGAAGTTACCTTACATAGTCTGAAAAGGGGAGAAACTCTCAGTTCTGGGAATTCCCCACCCCTTTCCCGGAAAACTCATGAATAATTCACCCCTTGTTTAGTGTATAATCAAGAAATCATCATAAAAATAGCCAACCAGCAACTCTTGGGACTGCTCTGTCTGTGGAGCAGCCTTTCTTTACTTCTTAATAAACGTGCTTTTACTTTACTCTATGGACTTGCCTAGAATTATTTCTTGCTCCAGATCTAAGAACCCTCTCCTGGGATCTGGACTAGGACTCTTTTCCAGTGACACTATTGACCTCCTGCAGAGCTCCTCACCACCTGCAATCCATGAGAAGTCTGCTACCTGGGCTTCTGGCCTCCCTCTCTCGCTGCTGCAAGGCATCCCACCCACTTCTGCCAGATCAATTGTCCCGAGGCCCCACCTACTCAATCCACCTTCACTTTTACCCTTCCTGCCAACCACAGTCATTCACAGGATAAAGTCCAAACTCCCTTGCCTTGCCTGTCCTTCGCAAACGCCCCATCTCCAGCCACATTTCCTACTCATTAATTGTGCACACTCTACACTGGGCCAATCCAATGGCTGTTGTTTGCTGCTACTTGGCTCAGGCTCTTCATCTTCTCTGCAGGCTCTTTCCCCTTTATCTCTGCTTCCCTGCGGCCTACTCTTTCCTTACAGCCCATTTCACTCCTTCTCTTTCATGAGGACCTTCTTGCCGATTTCAGCTCTAAGTGACCACTGTACCCTCAGAGTGTCTATGATATCCATCCATCCATGATCCATCTGTCTGTTCGTCTGTCCATCTATCCATCCATCCATCCATGATCCATCTGTCTGTTCGTCTGTCCATCTATCCATCCATCCATGATCCATCTGTCTGTTCGTCTGTCCATCTATCCATCCATCCATCCATGATCCATCTGTCTGTTCGTCTGTCCATCCATCCATGATCCATCTGTTTGTTATCCATCCATGATCTAACTGTCCGTTCATCTTTCCATCCATCTATCCATCATCCACTTGTCTGTCCATCTGTCCATCCATCCATCCATCCATCCATCCATTTATTCATCATCCAGAGCTGACCTTTGTCAGGCACAGTGCAGAATCTGGGGATATAGGCAGAGTTCTAATTCCATAATTATGAACAGATACTTACAATCCAACTCAACAGCCTTGGGCCATTTCAAGAGATGACAGTGTACCCAGCACCATAGGAATATGGCAATAAACAACAGAAACGTGATCACTGATCTGGGGAGCTCATGGCCTGGTGGGGAAGCAGAGGGCTCCAGTACCTTTGGTGGCAAGGTAGAAGAGGCATGGAGCAGAGAGGGAAAGAGAGCATGTGAAGAGGCAAGAAAAGCAGTGTGAAGGCGTGAAGGCTGCACTGGAAGCCCAGACAGTGACTAGAAAGGAGAGACCAGAGATGGTACAGACATCAGGAGATCTTCGTATGGAGTGAGAAGTATGACTGGCTGACTTCTGCATCTTCCAGGCTGTGAATGGGTGCTGTTGACTCTACTAGGGCTACTGTAACAGAGTAACATGATCTGGGTGGCTCAAACAATAGAAATGTATTGTTTCGTAGTTCTGGAGGCCCAAAGCTTGAGATCGAGGTGTCAGCGGAGCTGGATCCTCCAGAGGGCTGAGAGAAAGATCTGTTTCATGCCTCACACCAGCTTCCAGTGGTTTGCTGGCAATCTTCAGTGCTCCTCGGCCTGTAGAAACATCACCTTTATCTCTGTCTTTATCTTTACATGGCATTCTCCCTCCCTCCCTCCCTCATTCTCTCTCTTTATTGTGTGTGTGTATGTGTGTGTGTGTGTGTGTGTGTGTGATGGTGTCCAAAGTTCTCCTTTTGGACACCAGTCATACTACATTGAAGCACACCCTAATGAGCTCATCTTAACTAATGATCTCTCCAGTGACCCTGTTTCCAATGACTCTGCATCGGTTGTTGTGGTTGATGCAGGGCAGGCAAGCCGTAGGTTAGGGCTTAGCCCAGGAGGGTTCTTGACTTTGCTTGGGAACAAATTTAAGGGCTAGCCAGTGGCTGATGAAAGCATCTTTACTGAAGTGGCAGTGTCACAGTTCAGCAGTGTTACAGCTCTTCCTGCAGAGCAAGGCTCCCCGACAGGCAGCCGCTGACAGTAGCAGCCCAGGGCATTCTGCAGTCATGTTTATACCTACTTTTTTTTTTTTTTTGTTGAGACAGAGTCTCCGTCTGTCACACAGGCTAGAGTACAGTGGTACGATCTTGGCTCACTCCAACCTCTGCCTCCTGGGTTCAAATGGTTCTCCTGCCTCAGCCTCCTGAGTAGCTGGGATTGCAGTGCATGCTACCATGCCCAGCTAATTTTGTATTTTTAGTAGAGATGAGGTTTCACCATATTGGCCAGACTGGTCTCAAACTCCTGACCTCAGGTGATCTGCCCTCCTCTCGGCCTCCCAAAGTGCTGGGATTACCGGCGTGAGCCACTGTGCCCAGCCATTTACACCTACTTTTAATTGCATGTAGATTAAGGGATGGTTTATGCAGAAATTTCTAGGAAAAGATTAGTAACTTCTGGGTCATTGGGTCATTGCCATGGAAAGGGGAGGTAACTCTTGTGTGTTGTGTAAGCTGACATGGAACACTGTGGGGTGTGTCTCAGTGAAAGCTGCTTCTGCCCTGTCCTTATTTGGTCTGGTGTCCAAGCCCCACCTCCAGAGTCTACCTCCTACCTCATGGCTACTGTTAATGATACAAAAGAATCTCAGTTATGAAAGATAATCATATGTCAGCGTGATGGAAATCCAGTTAATCGCATCCTCTGCTCTGGCCATTTGCCTTAGGAAGTAGATTCCTCATCTCAGTTGATTTCAGGAGAACAGCAGGGGCTTTGAAGCTAGTTTAAGACCAAAAAAAAAGAAAAAAACCACAAGAAGCCAGTGGGCCATCTCTGGCAATTAAAAATCTCTGATCACATAGCCAGGTGTAGTGGCTCACACCTGTAATCTCAGCACTTTTGGACGCTGGGCATGGTGACATATGCCTGTAATTGCAGCAACTTGGGAGCCCGACACCTGAGAATCACTTGGAACCAGGAGACAGATTGCACTGAGCCGAGTTCACACCACTGCATTCCATCCAGCCTGGGTAACAGAGTGAGACCCTGTCTCAAAAACAAAAAACAAAAACAAAAACAAAACACTCTGATTAGGTTTGTCTAACAAATGACTACAATTCTAAAAAGTAAAACACAATTTCTGTGAAAATATCTGGCATTTGGAAAACCACCATCCCGCTTTTAGAAAGTTCTTCCTGAGCTGTAGGATTGACTTTTATTAAACTTATTCTATAGGGACTGGAAGTTACCTTTTTTCTGGCACACACAGGTGCTCCCTCAGTTAGCCACATGTGTGAGTTCATTTGAGTAAACACTTCCTGAGAGCTTAAGTGGGCAAGGTGCTGAGCTGGGCTCTGTGAGAGACACAGAGGCTGCTTTCTCTGCTTTTTCTTAGGTGTTTGCTCCCTTACCTGACCTCTCTCCTCATCCTGCCAGGTTCCACAATCTTCCGTGTGTTTTATCCACTGTGAGATTTCCACTGTATGTTTTCTATTTTCTAAACTACGTGAAAACTCCATTTTTAAACACAGAATTCCTTCCACTGATTTTTGTTTGTTTTTTTGAGACAGTCTTGTTCTGTCACCCAAGCTGGAGTGCGATGGCGTGATCTCAGCTCACTGCAACCTCTGCTTCCTGAGTTCAAGCAATTCTCATGCCTCAACCTCCCAAGTAGCTGGGATTACAAGTACCCACCACCATGCCTGGCTAATTTTTGTATTTTTAGTAGAGACAGGATTTCGCCATGTTGTCCAGGCTGGTCTCAAACTCCTGGCCTCAAGTGATCAGCACCCCGTTGGCCTCACAAAGTGCTGGGATTACAGGCATGAACCACTGCGCCCACTGTGAAAACTCTTTTAGTTTAGATTGGTTTGTACTCTTACTTCTTGATTCTATATTTTCTGTCTTATGGTCAAAATATAATCAGAAAGTATATAATGGTAAAAAGCAAGGTTCAGGCCGGGCGCGGTGGCTCACGCCTGTAATCCCAGCACTTTGAAACTCTGTCTCAAAAAAAAAAAAAAAAAAAAGCAGGGTTCAAATTGGCGAGCCTGTTGGATGTAGTTGGGATATTTGTCTCCGCCCAAGCCTCATGTTGAACTGCAATCCTGATTATTGGAGGTGGGGCGTGGTAGGAGGTGACTGGGTCTTGGGGGTGGATTTCTCACAAACGGTTTAGCACCTTTGTCTTGGTGATGTCCTCCATAGTGAGTGAGCTCTCGGGGCATTTGCTTGTTTGAAGTGTGTGGCAGCCTCCTCATCTCTCTCTTGCTCCTGCTTCACCTTCTTCCATAAGTAAAAGCTCCCTGAGGCTTCCCCAGACACTGAGCAGTTACCAGCACTGCACTTCCCGTAAAGCCTGCAGAACCAGGAGCCAATTTACCCTCTTTTCTTTATAAATTACTCAGTCTTCAGTATTTCTTTCTAGCAAGGCGAGAATGGCCTAAGTATTATAATATGCTGTCTTCTAACCTGCTCTGATCCCATAAACTGCTGCATTTCCCACACTTGCGCTAAAGAGCCTGCAAGCGTGGGGGCACCTGCTGACTAGAGCTGGCTGACACTGAAGTCAGGGTCCCCCCAAGGTGCCTGACAACAAAAGAACAATGGACTATTTCTGTTTGGAAGACATTCTTATCCAGGAAAAATGCTATTTTGCATTTTGATTTGGTAATAGTTAAGTCAAGGTAGTTCCTTAATTTTTTTTTTATTTTATTTTATAATTTGAACTTTTAGATTAGACTCAGGGGGGACATGTGCAGGTTTGTCACATGTGTATATTGTGTGATGGTGAGGTTTGGGGCACAATTGATCCCCCCACCCAGGTAATGAGCATTGAACCCAATAGTTAGTTGTCTCTCTCCCTGCCTCCCCCTTCTAGCACTCTGGGAAGCTGAGGCAGCTGGATCACTTGAGGTCAGGAGTTTGAGACCAGCCTGGCCAACATGGTAAAACCCCGTGGCTACTAAAAATATAGAAAAATTAGCTGGCGTAGTGGTGCATACCTGTAATCCCAGCTACTTGGGAGACTGAGGCACAAGACATGCTTGAACCCAGAAGGCAGAGGTTGCAGTGAGCTGAGACTGTGCCACTGCATGCCAGCCTGGGTGACAGAGCGAGACTCTGTCTGAAAGAAATACAAGACATTAGAGATCAGAATTCCAAATAAAGAGAAATACACCAAACAGTGCAATAGAAATAGCTTTAAATGACAAGATTATATGAAGGTATGATTTCATTTTTATAAAAGAAACCAGCCATATTTGCACAGAGAGCAAAGATTGGAAGGGTATACATATATTAAGAGGTTTTTAATAGTTATATATGAATATGAGAATTATGAATATCTTTATGTTTATTTTGTAGAATAGACATGTAGGTAAATAAGATTTTTAAAGAAACAATAATAAGGGAAACTGGGGGAAAGGGGAAGAGAATATATGAAAACGCCTTACTTTCTGCTCATTTTTTCTATAAACCTAAAACTGCTGTAAAAATAATGTTGATCAGTTTTTTAAAAGGCTATTAAGATAACTATACTTGCTTTAAAGCTTAGCGTGGGCCGGGCACGGTGGCTCACGCCTGCAATCCCAGCGATTTGGGAAGCCGAGGTGGGAGGATCACCTGAGGTCAGGAGTTTGCGACCAGCCTGGTCAACGTGGAAAAACACCCTCTCTATAAAAAATACAAACATTAGCCAGGCATGGTGGTGTGTGCCTGGAGTCCCAGCTACTCGGGAGGCTGAGGCAGGAGAATCGCTGGAACCCAGGAGGTGGAGATAGCAGTGAGCCGAGATTGTGCCATAGCACTCCAGCCTGGGCAACAGGGTGAGTGAGACTTCATCTCAAAACAACAGTAAAAAAACAAAAAGCTTAGTGGAGATTTTAATGCATTCGTGTTAGTAAAGAGACCTAAAAAAGGGGGGAAGTAACTTAGTCTGAGAATGACAGTGAAATGTCTGTTTGCAGGTCTTGCTTCCTCCACTAGAATTCATGGTCAAGGGCAGAGTCCATGCCCTTGTCATCCAAGGAGAAGGCACATAAGATGCTTGTTATCTGAATGAACAAATGAATGAAGGTAAGCCAGGAACAGGGTAAGGCATTTGTTGAAAGGAGCTCAGCCACTTGCATCTTCTATCTCTTCGCCCACACCTTCCCTTACAAATTGTATGGCTTTTCCTAACAAATATAATAATGTGTGTTTCAAATCATTCCAAGGATAGGAGGACAAGTGTTTAAAACAATTATAACGAAATGTGGGCTGGGACCGGCATGGTGGTTCACACCCGTAATCCCAGCTCTTTGGGAGGCGGAGGCAGGTGGATCACCTGAGGTCAGGAGTTTGAGACCAGCCTTGCCAACATGGCAGAAACCCCGTCTCTAATAAACATACAAAAATTAGCCGGGCGTGGTGGCAGGCGCCTGTAGTCCCAGGTACTTGGGAGGCTGAGGCAGGAGAATCGCTTGAACCAGAGGGGTGAGACCGCACACCACTGCATTCCAGCCTGGGTGATGAGAGTGAAACTCTGTATCCAAAAAAAAAAAAAAAAAAAAAAGTCTCTTTTTCTTCCTCTGGCCTCACTATCTCCCTCTCATGGCCCTTATTAGGAGAGTCAAACAGAGAGCCTGTCAAAGCAAAAATGTGATTTTCAAAGCCCCAGTTCCAGTATCTCATTGTAGAGAATATGTGGGTGACTTTGGAGCTGAGAGACAATAACTTAATAACTAGCACTGTTGTATTTATAAAGTATTCCAAGAAAGAAGTGAGTTTCACTTCTTTCAAGTGATCCACCTGCCTCAGCTTCCCAAAGTGCTAGGATTACAGGCGTGAGGTACCACGCCTGGCCACTGATGTCTTTTAAAAGGTTTGCCTGGCTGGCGTGGTGGCTCATGCCTGTAATCCAAGCACTTTGGAGGCCAAGACGGGTGGATCACCTGAGGTCGGGAGTTCAAGACCAGCCTGACCAACATGGTGAAACTCTGTCTTAAAAAAAAAAAAAAAAAAAATGGTTTGCCTTCCAGTAGTGAAGACTGACCTGTAAGTAGTAAAGCCTGACCTGCTTTACTACTAGACTGCTAGTAGGGGGAGGCAGGGAGAGAGACAACTAACTATTGGGTTCAATGCTCATTACCTGGGTGGGGGGATCAATTGTGCCCCAAACCTCACTGTCACACAATATACACATGTGACAAACCTGCACATGTCCCCCCTGAATCTAATCTAAAAGTTCAAATTATAAAATAAAAAAAATTAAGGAACTACCTTGACTTAACTATTACCAATCTGGCCAATGAGAATCCTACTGTAAGAAGGATTCTCACAGAGAGAGGCTCTCCTGGGCTGGGCATGGTGGCTCACGCCTGTAATCCCAGCATTCTGGGAGGCCCAGGTGGGTGGATCACCTGAGGTCAGGAGTTCAAGACCAGCCTAACCAACATGGTGAAACCCCGTCTTTTTTTTTTTTTTTTTTAAGAAGAAGCTCTCCTTCCACCTAAATTGTTGGCTACCATGTTCTCTGCTGTGAGGGGACATCCTCTTTGCATTAAGAAGGAATTTGGTGGACACGCAAAGAGAGGTAGAGACAAAGACAGCTGAGAGATGAGGAAAGAGTTCTTACCCCATGCCCTTCTGAGCTCTTAATATAGGCATTTAGAGCTATACATTTTCCTTTTGCTGTAGCCCCTTTTTCTCCTCCCACATTGTACCAGGTTAGTCTATGACCAATACCATATAACAGAAGTCATGGTATGTCATTTCTGAGATTAGGTTATAAAAATACTTCATCTTGGGCTCTCTCTCTTTCTGTCTCTCTGATCACTTGCTCGAGGGAAGCCAGCATCCATGTCCTCTGAGCAGGCTTCTGGAGAGGCCCCTGTGGTGAGGAACTGAAGCCTCCTGCCAACAGCCATGTATGTGAGTGAGCAAGGAAGCAGATTGACCAACTGAAACAGGAAATTTCTCTTGACCCCTTCGTGGGCCTTGTGACAGGGGTGCCTCGCTTACTCAACCTGTAGCTGTCAACCTCTCGTGGGAGGGGGAGCACAGGTGAGCAGGTGCAGGAGCCGCGGCGTGTGCTTTCGGGCAGTGGTAGGAGAAAAACTCCTATGGCAGCATCTAGAGGGGAGTACCTGCGGTCCCCGAAGAGACTGGAGGCGTGTTACAGTGAACGCTCTGTTAGCTTTTGCTGTCTTCTGACAGCTTAAGTGTTAAACAGTTCAGTGGGCCCTTTGTCTTTTCACGTGAGGTGGTTGCTTTCCACCAGCAAGGGCAGAGGGTCAGTGTGACAGCCTTCTGTATCCCAAGCTCTTGTCTGGCATTTAGAAAAATCAAGTTGCATGAATGAATTGAAGGATAGTAAATGTGGGGGATTTTATTGCTGATGGAAGCAACTCTCAGAGGGAAGGAAAGCTGGAAAGGGGATGGAATGGGAAAGCGGTCTTCCCCTGAAGTCTGACCATCTGCGACTGGATTTTTCTCCAAAGTCCTACCGTCAAGCCGTCCCTCCGAAGTCAAGTTGCTTCTCTCTGCCATCCAGCTGCTTCTTCTCTTCTCCCCTTCTCTGCTCTCTGCCAAGGGAGCCTGGGGTTTTTATGGGTACAGGATGTGGGGTGAGGTGAGCCAGGGTTGGTTTTGGAAAGGGGAACATTTGAATGGGAAAACAAGGATGCTCTCACTTTGGGTGATGGTTCCAGGCTTGAGGGTGAAGCTTTGCCAGGGTCCCTGTCCTTTTCTGCCTAGAATTTCTCTGCCTCCTGTCCTGATCACAACCTTGCTAATAACATGATGGCAACCTCTGAGAGACCCTGAGTCACCACTGTCCAACTTAGCCACTCCCAGATTCCTGACCCTCAGAAACTGTGAGATGATAAATGTTTTGTTGTTTTAGGCTGCTAAATTTTGAGATAAGATAACTAATACACCCCTCAATGGATTTGTATTAAACCTGTGGTTTAACTGTCTCCTTTTTCTCTAGCATGAACAATTAGTAAACTTCTCTCCAGGAAACACATCTTAAAGTGTTCAATTCATACAGTTGGAGACATCTGGAGACAGGAGCTGAGCAGGAGGGCAGCTCTGTGCCCTCTAACAGAACTCATTAGTATACGGCGTCCACAATGAGCAGGATGCCCAAGGGCCGCTTCTCATTTGCAAAGGAGATAAATCTCCATTCTAGACTTTCCAACAGTTGTTAGAAATGTCTAATGGGATAGAATAAATAGCCTGCCAAGTGACTAAAGTTATCAAGGAAATAAGTCAGAGGAGACGAGTCCATTTGGTCCATAAAAGACCTTTCATTCACATGGGCTCAGTCAAGCAATTTCTGAGAAATCATTTTCTGTTTAATTTTCTCCTTTGGGGGAAGGGGCCTAGTCAAATCTCTCAGGACAGAAGACTGTAATTTCCCATTAAAGGTCTCAATTATTCAAAAGATATTGAAGAAAGATAGCACCAGGCCGTGAATTAATCTCATTACTTCTTTGAACTGAGAGGAAATGGTGAATCTAGAGTCAAACCACATACAACGCTTCTTCATTTGTAGTTCAGAGAAGAATGAATAATACAGTATATTTTTTCCATCCATATGGGAATATATTTAATATAGAATCTTTATCTACATAAGATAAAAAAGAAAGACTGTATGTAACTTTTTAAAGTCTATCAGAAGGTGATATAAAGTCTCATAGGAAATCAGACTTTTCAATTCGTGGCACATTATCCTTGAGGTGTGCAAGATGCCTCTTATGGCTGGAGGTATATGTCTAATGCGTATCTTTTTATTTGCATGTATTCTTGCAAAGTGCATTACTATCTTTGTGTGTTACTTTACATAATGCAAATGTTAGATACATCTTACTCCTTTTGCCACTCAGCTTTTTCAAGATATATCCATGTGGCTGTGTATATTCCAGTTGCAAACACCAGCTTGTCTCCACAAATTACGGTGCAATGAACGTCCTCAGTAGATCTCGTTATGGCTTTGTGTGAGAATTCCTTTGGGATATTCTTGGAACATCTCTCTCTCTCTTTCTCTCTCTCTCTCTATCTCTCTCTCTCTGTCTCATCTATCTCCAGGAGCAGAACTGCAGAGTTAGAGATTTTGTTCTTGTTTATATGACCAAGGACTGCCAGTTTGTTGTTCAGAATGACTAAACTAGTCTATACTTCTGCGAGTTGTATATCAGATTTTCTGTATTCCTGCCATCTGGCTATACTTGGCATTAATTGCTTTTACATTTTCAAGACTCCAATAGGTGTAAACGGCATCTTGTCATTTTAATTTGCACTTTATCTGATTTCTGGGTTTTAGTATTTCTTCTTGGGCTGATTTTTTCCTTTTCTGTCGATTATTGTTCATATCTTTTAGCCTATTTTTCTATCGGGCTGCTTTTCCATGTCAATGACAAAATCTCTTTGCATTTTATAGTCATTTACCCTGTGTTAGTGTCAAACCAGAATGACTCCATCTTGAATAGGGGCTGGCTAAAATGAGGCTGAGACCTACTAGGCTGCATTCCTAGGAGGTTAGGCGTCCTTAGTAACAGGATATTTACAGTTAAACGAACAAGTTAATAATGTTAATGTTAGTAATGGGAAATAATAGACCCAGGAAATGTCCTGATGTCCCAATATCTTAAGAAGAAAAGCATTTTTAGTTTAAGAATATGTTTCACTTTAAAGATAATAATAGAGATACTTGTGGAAGACAGTAGTTACACAAAAATTGACAACCTTTTGTCACAAAAAAATTGACAACCTTTTGTCACAAACCTTTGTAGTAGAGCACATCTCTGCCATGATTTTTGCTTTATCTTCTGTATAAACAGGCATTATACCTTAGGCAGGCACATTTCCCCTTGTGCTTTTGGGAATACCCTGCTCTATGGAATATCTATTCTTTGATTCCTTTACTTTCTTTTTTTTTCTCAAGACACAGTTTCACTCTGTCGCCCAGGCTGGAGTGTAGTGGCACAATCTCGGCTCACCTGCAACCTCCGCCTCCTGGGTTCAAGCAATTCTCCTGCTTCAGCCTCCCGAGTAGCTGAGACTACAGGTGCACACCACCATGCCTGACTAATTTTTGTATTTTTTGTAGAGATGGGGTTTCACCGTGTTGGCCAGGCTGGTCTCGAACTCTTAACCTCAAATGATCCACCCAATTTAGCCTCCCAAAGTGCTGGAATTACAGGTGTAAGCCACTGTGACTGGCTCATTTTTTTAACTTTCTTAATAAACTTGCTTTCACTCTACTCTGTGGGCTCATCCTGAATTCTTTCTTGCATGAGATCTAAAAACACTCTGTAGGGGTCTGAATCAGGGCCCCTTTGCGGTAACATCAGGACTGCAAATATTTCTCCCTGTCGTCAACATTTTCATGGCATTCTTCATTGAACATTAATCATTACTTTTGATGTAACCAATTAGAATTTTTACTTTATAGCTTATGCTTTTAAAGTTTTAGGAAGTCTTTCCCTGTCTCTAGGTCACAATAATATTCTCCTACAATTTGTTCTATTAGTAATTTTACATTCTAGATTTAGGTCTTTAACTTTTAACATTTAACTTACCCAAACATTTTGGATCACAGACTTTTCCCAAGTAATGTACTTTGAAATACCTTACTGAAATATCTATGTAATCTACAAATCACTTATATTTACACCTTCTATGTCTCAGAAGACCCAGAGAAGCTTGTGAGATGGCATCTTTCCTATGTGTGTAAGAATTTTAATATTTTCTTCTTCCAGATAAGAACCACATTTTAATGTGCTCATTGAGGGCAGGAATATAGTGGTTGCTCATTCCTACCCTTTTAACATACTTCTCAGTGATAATGGAACTCGGACACATCTGATACATACATTGCATGCATTTAGCTTTAAGCCAGTCTATTAGGTGAATTACTTAAATCTTGATTCCTGTGTTTTCTATTCTGCGTTAAAAATTTTGCTTTTTGGCTGGGTGCAGTGGCTCACGCTTGTAATCTCAGCCCTTTGGGAGGCCAAGGTGGGCAGATCACCTGAGGTCAGGAGTTTGAGACCAGCCTGGCAAACATGGTGGAAACCCGTCTCTACTAAAAATACAAAAATTAGCCAGGCATGGTGGTCTGCGCCTGTAGTCCCAGCTACTTGGGAGGCTGAGGCAGGAGAAGCTCTTGAACTCAGGAGGCAGAGGTTGCAGTGAAGCAAGGTTACTGCACTCCAGCCTGGACAACAGAGTGAAATTTGGTCTCAAAATATATATATATATATATATATTTTTTTTTTTTTTTTTTTGCCTTAAATTATTTGCGGTGGTTTTCCAATTTTCTGTTTTAGCCAAGGCATCCTTAGCTCAAGTGAAACCTGATGCTAGGACCTTTAGGTGCAGCAAATAATAGGGGAGTTGAAGCGGGAGTGCAAGGCCCCGGGAACCTGGAAGCATGGCGCCCCCTGGAGGGAGCCCTACAGAACACAGCTTGGAAAAGCATTTATTAAAGTGGAAATGTTCCCAGAGACTCCACTTAGTATTTTAAAAACAAAGAAGGCCAGGTGCCGTGGCTCATGCCTGTAATATCAGCACTTTGGGAGGCCTAGGCAGGTAGTTCACCTGAGATCAGGAGTTAACAGACCAGCCTGGGCGACATAGGGAAACCTTGTCTCTACAGAAAATATAAAAATTAGCCGAGTGTGGTGGCACACACCTGTGGTCCCAGCTACTTCAGAGACTGAGGTGGGAGGATCACTTGAGCCTGGGAGGTTGGGGCTGCAGTGAGCTGTGTTCACACCACTGCACTCCAGCCTGGGCGATAGAGCAAGACTTTGTCTCAAAAACAGAACAATGTCAAGAATCTTTGAAGCCAAATACATTGATCCAGAAAAATTAAAGATTTTGGTGTAACAAAGTAGTGAAGTATGGTAGAATGTCAAGAAATGAGTTCTAGTCCCAGGTCCACAACCATCCAGATATGTGCATTTGGCAATGCCTCTGGGGCCACTTTCTTGTAAAGGTGTTTTGGGGGTGGGATGGGGATGGAGGAGGAAGTGGAGGGAGGCAGCAGGGGAAATAGGGG
>PVKV010020735.1:5510-39260 GCA_004027835.1 Alouatta palliata
CCCTGTGTCCATGTGTTCTCATTGTTCCAACACCCACTTATGAGTGAGAACATGCAGTGTTTGGTTTTCTGTTCTTGTGTCAGTGTGCTGAGAATGATGGTTTCCAGATTCATGCATGTCCCTGCAAAGGACATGAACTCATCCATTTTTATGGCTGCATAGTATTCCATGGTGTATATGTGCCACATTTTCTTTATCCAGTCTATCACTGATGGGCATTTGAGTTGATTCCAAGTCTTTGCTATTGTAAACAGTGCCACAGTGAACATACATGTACATGTGTCTTTATAACAGAACAATTTATAATCCTTTGGGTATATACCCCGTAATGGGATTGCTGGGTCAAATGGAATTTCTATTTCTAGATCCTAGAGGAATTGCCACACTGTCTTCTGTAATGGTTGAACTAATTTACACTCCCACTAACAGTGTAAGAGTTCCTATTTCTCCACATCCTCTGCAGCACCTGTTGTCTCCAGATTTTTTTAATGATCGCCATTCTAACTGGCGTGAGATGGTATCTCAGTGTGGCTTTGATTTGCATTTCTTTAATGACCAGTGGTGATGAGCATTTTTTCATACATTTGTTGGCCTCATATATGTCTTCTTTTGAAAAGTGTCTGTTCATATCCTTTGCCCACTTTTGAATGGGTTTGTTTGTTTGTTTCTTGTAAATCTGCTTTAGTTCTTTGTAGATTGTGGATATTAGCCCTTTGTCAGATGGGTAGATTGCAAAAATTTTTTCACATTCTGTTGGTTGCCAGTTCACTCTAATGGTTGTTTCTTTTGCTGTGCAGAAGCTCTTAAGTTTAATTAGGTCCCATTTGTCTATTTTGGCTTTTGTTGCCAATGCTTTTGGTGTTTTAGTCATGAAGTCCTTGCCTGTGCCTATGTCCTGAATGGTGTTGCCTAGGTTTTCTTCTAGGGTTCTTATGGTGTTAGTTCTTATGTTTATATCTTTAATCCATCTGGAGTTAATTTTTGTATAAGGTGTAAGGAAGGGGTGCAGTTTCAGCTTCCTGTGTATGGCTAACCAGTTTTCCCAACACCATTTACTAAACAGGGAATCCTTTCCCCATTGCTTGTTTTTTTCAGGTTTGTCAAAGATCAGAGGTTGTAGAGGTCTGGCATTGCTTCTGAGGCCTCTGTTCTGTTCCATTGGTCTATACCTCTGTTTTGGTACCAGTACCATGCTGTTTTGATTACTGTAGCCTTGTAGTATAGTTTGAAGTCAGGTAGTGTGATGCCTCCAGCTTTGCTCTTTTTGCTTAGGATTGTCTTGGCTATGCGGGCTCTCTTTTGGTTCCATATGAAGTTTAAAGTGGTTTTTTCCAGTTGTGTGAAGAAAGTCAATGGTAGCTTGATGGGGATAACATTGAATCTATAAATTACCTTGGGCAGTATGGCCATTTTCACAATATTGATTCTTCCTAACCATGAGCATGGAATGTTTTTCCATCTGTTTGTGTCCTCTCTTATTTCCTTGAGCAGTGGTTTGTAGTTCTCCTTGAAGAGGTCCTTCACATCTGTGTATCTCCTCAAAGTGTTTTGCTTGCAGTCTAGAAGGTATCTCTATAGAAACACTGGAAATCCAAACTTGTTTTCCTATCATTTTCCTCTTATCAGTCAGTGGCAGCTGCATCATCAGACCAATAACCACAGCCTCATTGTTGAATCCTCTTTTCTTCACCTTTCATCAAATTTGTTAGCTCCTGCTTCAAAATGTCTAATTAATTAATATTCATTTTTGTTGCTTGTCACCAGCTACTACAAAGTGAACCCCATGGAGGGCAGAGATGTTACCTATTTTGTTCATTGATGTATTGGCAACAGCAGATGTTTCATAGATACTTGCTACATTAACAAATAAATGAATGGAAGTGCAGTGGGCTTCCTGAGGGCTACTGCTGCTACTTGTTTTAAAATGGAAAAGCATCATTGTAAGCTCCACTCCTAAGAATGACGACAGGTGCGATGCTTCTCATGTTGTGGGAAACAGAGACGATAAAATTGTCAGTGTCCCAGAGAATAACGATGAGACAGATTGTATGAAAAACTCATCAATCCATACTAATGATACACAGTCTTTATGTATTGGTCTTTAATTTTTTTTTTAAGTATTTGCAGGCCCAGAATACCCATTGCCTAGAAGAAACAATACTAATAAAATAAGACTCACTCTAGAAGTAAAGTGTTGATAATGCAACAATTCCTATAGATATTCTGAAGAACCGTATGATGTAGTAGAGAAAGTATATATGAAGGTGCCTTATGTCAAACACTCCCACTCTTGTGCATACACCTCAGAATAAATCTTGCTCAATTTTATAAACGGCGTATCAGGTCTTATTATAAAGCTATAATTTTAAAAGAGTGATATTGTTGAACATTTAGACAACATTGCCAGCAAAACAACAAATGAAAAAGTGATTGAAAAAGTAACCACTAGTGGGAGAATATGGTTGCAACACACATTTCCAGAAAAGGATTTGTATCATAAATACATGAGACACCCATTAATTGAATGAGGAAAAAACAGATCAGAAAATGATTTTTAAAAACGGAACTGACTTCAAAAAAGGTGACAACAGATGGTCACTGAAATATTAAAAGTTGTGTGGCTTTATCCATCTCCAGGGCAGGGGAAGGGTAATGGTTAGCCAAAGGGTACTAACTTTCTCTTAGATAACAGGAATGTGTTCTAATAATCTATTCCACAGCAGGCTGACCATAGTCAATAAAAATGTATTGCATATTTCAAAATGGCTAAAAGAGTAGCTTCTAAACATGCTCATTACAAAAAATGATAAGTAGGTAAGGTGATAGGTATGCCAATTGGCTTGGTTTACTCTTTCTATGGTGGATGCACACATCAAAACACAAAGTGTATCCCATAAATAGATATGATTATTATTTGTCAACTAAATTTTTTAAAAAGAAAATGTAAATCAAATCCATAAAGTGACATAACTATGCACTCATAAGAATGGCCGAAATAAAAAAGACAACTTCAGGTGTTGGCAGGCATATGAAGAAACTGGAACTCTCCTACATGGCTGGGGAGAGTTTAAACTGATGAGAGCTGTTTGCAGAATTGTTTGCCTGCATATACTAAAGTTGAACATCTGGATGCCCTGTGGCCAACATCACCTGCTTAGGCATATAACCAGTGAAGATGCCTGCATATGTTCACCAAAAGTCACCAACCATAACGTTCACAATAGCACTCTTTTGTGGTAACTCAAAAAATAGAACTGGAACTACTTAAATGTCCACCACCAGTAGAATACATTATGATTATCACAAAGTAAAATACTACACAATATTAAGAAAAGAAGAAGGAAAACTAAGGGTGCGTACGACGACGTAGGTGAGACTCACAGAAATAATGTTGCATTAAAGAATCCAGACACAGAGTGTGCAGCGTGTGATTCCATTTCTATGAAATATGAAAACCTAATCGATGCAGTTTGGATAGGGTGACCCTTGAGTGGGCAAATAACTAGAAAGACTGTCACCAGGACTTCTGCGTGTGGAAGGATTCGCTTTTCCTTTTTCTGGGTTCTGGTTACACAGGTACGTTCTGTTTTTAAAATAAATCATTGAGCTGTAAACTTACAATATTTATGCTTTTGGCAATATATAATGTTTCAGTAAAAAGTAAATGTGAAGTGTTTTAATTATCCATGCTCAGTTCTTGTACATCATTGACACCCATTAAAATACGAAAATGCCATGGAATCTAAATCTTTAGGACATACAGAAGTTTCTGACCTTAAAGAAACAGTGTAAGATCCAACGCAGAAATGGCATGTAAAAACATTTTGAAACAGATTTTTTAATTACTCTTCAATATAGTAGGTTCTTCTCTGCCAGTGTTCTCTTTCTAAGAAACCCAGTGCTCTCAAAATCAACTTATAAAAATGATTCAGTGGACAATTTTATACCCAAAATGCTTTTAAGTCCCAGTAATAAGTTTCTCCTTTTATGCAGGAGTGTCAGCAGTCAAGGAGTTTTTACATATTAACAGACAAAATACTAAAGATGCCCCCACAGCAGTGGCATGCCACATGCAGGCTTATTCCTCACACATGTGCATGCCCCCAGGGCCAGCTACAGCCTCTGCCCTGCAGGGCAGCCTGGGAGGCAGGGGCCCCCCCACCACCTCTGGGACACTGCGGGCCCTCAAGGTAACAGGTCACCCCTTCCTTCTTTTGAGAGGTGCCATGGGCAGTGCCTTCAGCTGGAATCTACTGCTGTTAGACTGAACTTGCTGATGTCACTGTAAGGTAGGGGGTGGGGTGGGGAGAAGGGTTCTACCCTTTTCTGATGGAGTCTCCATCTCATAGGTCCTGATACTGTTTGGATATTTGTCCCATGAGAATTCATGTTGAATTGTGATCCCCAGTGCTGGAGCTGGGGCCGTTTGTGTCCTGAGGACGGATCCCTCATGGCCTGGTGCTGTCTTCCCAGCAGTGAGCTCTCTGCAGATCTGGTTACTGTAGAATGTGGCACCTCCCCACCTCTCTCTCTTCCTCAGGCTCTCATCATGTGACACGCTGGATCCCCATTTCCTTCCACCGTGACTGGAAGCCTCCCAAGAGCTCCCTAGAACTGGATCTGCCGGCATCGGGCTTCCTGTCCGGCCTGCAGAACCATGAGCCAGTCAAACCTCTTCCCTGATAAGTTACCCAGTCACAGGTATTTCTTTATAGCAATGCAACGATGGCCCAGCCCAGGGCACCAGGTCTTAGGGGTGTGGCCTTCACAGTGTTCCCACACCTCTTCCAGGGTCCAGCCTCCCCAGGCTCTCGCTTCCCCGTCTGCAGCCTCCTTGTTCTTTTCCTGAAAAGTCCCAGCTCCAGGTAGGCCAGGGCAGGCTGAGTGGAGCCCTTTCTCCGGGAGAAAGCTGTTTCTCCATGTCCTGTGGATATTCTCCCTCGAACGGTAGGTCTGTGATGCATAGAATGACATCTCCCCTCTCTCTCTCAGGTTATGAGGGGCTTTTCCCAGGTCCTTGATGTGAGAAGCTGGTGGGGTTTCTGCAAGGTGAGTCCCGGAATGTGAGCCCCAAAGAACCCCATGGCTGCAGCCCCAAGGAGCCATTGGCTCTCTCACTGATCCACTCTCGACCTCGAGACCTTTGTCAAAGCTACAGCCCCGCATGAGGTCCTACCACGCATGGCATTCAGGGACTTGTACTCCAGGGACGCAAACCTCTGGTGCCACATTGAGTTGGATTCTCCTGTTTATTCAGATTGGAGGCGGCAGCTTGTTTTGCAACCTCAGCTCCTCAATGAGTGTAAGGAAGGTCGTTGATGTCGGTTTTCCCCCTTCTCTTGTTCTAAAGCAGGGAGTGTCCACCTCCGTGCCCCTTCTCCATCGGAGCTACAAGGGTTGAATAAACGTTTCATTTGCTGGTCTAGAAATCATGGATTCGGGTTTTGTGTCATACGCTTATCAGTTCTAACAGGTTTTATTTGGGTGGAATCTTTAATTTCTTCTAAATATGAGATCATACTGTCTGTAAACAAGGCTAATTTGATTTTTTCCTTTCTAATTTAGTTACCCTTTATGTCTTTCTCTTACCTAATTGCTCTGGCTGGGACTTCCAGTATAATAGTGAACAAAATCAGTAAAGATATAGATGACTCCAACTATCAATCAATCAATTGATCTAACTGACATTGACAGACTGTGCCATCCAGCCCACAGCAGAATGCACGTTCTTATCTTCTCAAGTGTACAGGGAACGTGCACCAAGACAGATCACGTTCTGATCCACAAAATCCACCTTCATAAAACAACTCGTTTCTCAGTTCGCTGTGAGTACCCAAACACCATGGCTCTGCCTCCTGTTCTAAGGAGGAGCAACTTCTTAGCTCCAACACCCCATCATGTTACGACGCCACATTGCAAACCATCACCGTCTCTGCCATGCACACCCTTTGCATTAACTAATTGACCTTTTTTATTTTAGTAGCATTATGAAAACTTGTGCAAAATGAGAATTGTGTGAACATGGTAAGATTGTGGAAAAGAATTCCTACTGGCCAGTTTCTTGGGGAGTTGCAGCAAGGACTGTAGGTGCTAGCATAACCCCTTTATAGGATCTTCAAAACTTTGTTTTGGTCTAAGAGCACTTGAAAAAGTAATTGTCCAGATACAAATCTGAACACAGAAAACAATGACTTAAGAGATTATGCTCTCAAGTCTCATGGTGGGAAGACAAAATGCAAGAGAATTAATTCAAATTCTCCAGGGCTCTATACACAGCATCATAATGTCTCACGTGTTTGTTAATGACTGAAAGGAAGCAACATGACTGACTGTTTGCAGCACATAGTTGATGGAAGTGGTTAATAGTTCATGCGCCAAAGTAATGAACAGATTATATAACAAAATCTCACGGGAGAAAACACATTTACAGTCTGTGCCAACATTTGCTGCAGGCTGGGCCGTGAGGGCCTGAGAGGTGTGTGTGCAGGTGAGAGGCCAATGGCCAATGGCCAGGAGGGACACCTTTTTCCCATTGTGAGAGTGGAATAGGGAAGAGCCACTTTGACTCATGAAAGGTATCGTGTCCTTCAGCCAATCAGCACAGATGTCATTACATCAATATCAAATGACACATAATGCATATTGAGTCTGAATTTTTCATGGATAAGGCATCAAGCCTGATCAGATATCAGGAGGGGGAAGCCGCGTGTGTGAGGGCTTTTAACTCTGATCCCACTCACCCCCCACTGTGGCTGTGCAGCACCAGAGCCAGCAACTGTGGAGACGTTCATAAGAAATGGAAGGGGTAGGCCCCCTTAGAACTGCAATTAAAATTCAAAAGAAATAGGTTTAGATCATGTGACAGAGAATGTTCCCATTACTAATTTACTAGTTATGTTCTGAAAACTAAATCGTCTCCTCCTAAAAGCTTTAACATCTGTCCATCTGTTTCCTAGTCCTCAAATTCTAAAAATATACTAAAAAATGAAACATCTATAATTGACACTGAATGTGACCACATTGTGTTGTGTGCCACTTATACATTAAAAACTCCTAAGCTTGTCAGTTACAACCTTCACTTTAAATATATATATATATATATATATACTCTGTGTGTATGTGTGTGTGTATGTGTGTGTGTCTGGATACGTGTTGTGTGTCTATGTGTGTCTGTGGATACATGTGTGTGTTGTATGTATATATGTGTCTGTATGTGTATATGTATATATGTGTGTATTAGGGTGCCTATGAGTATGTGTGTGTGCTGTTGGTATGTGTGTATCTCTGTATGTGTATGTGTGTATGTCTGTGTGTGTCTGTGTGAGTACCTGTGGTTGCATGAGTGTATGTTGTAAGTATGTGTGTATCTGTGTGTATGTGTGCGAGTATGTTTGTGTGTGTGCCCATGTGGAGGAAGCAAAGGGAGGTTGTGCTGTTTTCACAGGAGAGAGTTCTCAGCTGTCATCAGGGTCTCAGGATGGGTCTGTGCACCACCCCCTTCTAAATAAAATGCAGGAACCATGGCAAAAGAAAGGCTGGCTGGTACTGTCAATTCTGAGCAAGATTACGCTTCTTACATTTTATAAATCTGACTCTAGCCACACAGGCTATTATCAGGGATTACACGGATTTCTTAAGCCAGCTTGCTATTGTTCGTCTTGATTGTTGCAGACTGAAAAGCATTGCAGTTAGGTGGTTACCATGTGAAGCATCACCAGAACTCAATAATGAGGAAAGCTTGTAAAAGTTAAATTATGAAATCAACACCTGATAGAAAAAATAGACAAATAATCTTAAAACACAAGGTGTTTCCCAAGCTGGCCACAATTCACCCCGAGTTCATCCACTGCGCACTAAGAAATGCTGCCTTCATCCAAAAAGAGGCGGCCAGTGCCGAGTCCTGGAGCGGGAGGCTGAAGCTCACGGGGCCACGGCCATGGAAGTATGATATATTTTCCAGAGCTGAAAGAGCCTAAGCTACAATTTTTATAGTATTCCAATGCTTAAGAATTTACCCAGTGGGTGTTAATATTCTAGAATCTGGAGGCTGCAAGGCCCAAAGCGTTGTAACATGTAATGTCGAGTTATAGCGGCTGAACCCAGATTTTAAGGAAATAGTGTGTTTTATACACTGTGAAATAGTAATTGGTGGAGGGAATTGCTATTTCCAAGAGCTAGGACAAAACTAAGATATTCTGAAAAAGAGATGAGGAGATGCCAGGACGTCCCAGAAAAGAGAAACAGAGGCAGAAATTTAGAAGTTTTGTGGAGCTGTCGACCATAAAGGTGTAAGGTGTGGGGAAGAGCAAGTCCAGCTGGGGTTTGTGCAGGTGAAAAGCTCTAGATGGCATCTCTGACTTTCCCACAACCTCCATGGCAATGCTCAATAACGCATTGTGCAAGCGACTTATGTTGGAGAAAGCCTTTGCTTTAATATGTTGAAAGGACTTATCATGAGCAGAGTGGCTTCCACCCAGCCTCTGAGACAGTGAGTCTTCACTTTAATATGCTGAAATGACTTCTCGTCATGAGCAGAGTGGCTTTCCATGCAGACTGAAGGTAGTGAAAGACTGGTGGATAGTGTGGGCTTACCGCAAATTCTGGCTTTAACCATGAGTATTGCGCTGTTGGTTACGTTGTGTCTACCACTGAGAAATGGAGAGGCTCTCTTGTATATTAACGAACTCAGAGCCTAGACAAGGGTGAATTTAAGAAGAGAATGACCACCACTCAGCGGCCCTCTCGGAAGCCAGCCTAAAAGCTTTTCCCCAGGTAGCAATGCTCTGATTGGCATCAGCTGCACCTGCAGCTCCTCCCTCAGTGTCTGTATTGGAGTCTTCTCTGCAGAGATGCGGATGTGCTCTAAAGAGGCCACTTCGTCCTGCCCAAGCTCTCCTGTCCTGCTTCGGGCAGAGCTCCTGGCAATGTGCAGTCCACCCCAACACTTTGGGAGGCCAAGGTGAGCAAATTGCTTGGGCAGCCTGAGCAACAGAGCAAGACTACATCTCTACACATTTCATTAGTCAGTCACAGTGTTGTGTGCCCATAGTCCCAGCTGCTCTGGAGGCTGAGGTGGGAGGATTGCTTGAGCCCAGAGTAAGGGTGTGCTGTGGTCACACCCTGCACTCCAGTCTGAAATAAAAATAAGAGAATACAATCACTCTGTCTTGACCTTCTTTGCCCTAACTGGAAGTTCTGAGGATCACACGGCTGAAATCACATAACCACCACCTTTACTACCGGTTAAGCCAGGAGATGACGTCTTATAACCGGGCTTGCTCTCTGGAGTCTAACTATGCAGCTTACAGCAAAATGACTTTAGAAGGTTATCTAGTATGACTGGGCCCAGTTCACTCATCCACGAAGTGGTGATGTTCGTGTTCACTGCACAGGGTTTTGTGACGCCTGGGTGCAGCATTGCTGTCTCCTTCTCCTACCAAAGGCACCTGAGAGGCCCTCACTTCATTCGTCTAGTTTCCCTTGTTCCCCACTCGCCTCCCCATAGGGCAACCAAGTCATCATCAGATGAAACCATTTTGGTTTTTAGTTTTTTGCAGAAAAATCTGATTTTCTCCTGATTTTCCTGCAAATTAGTGGAAGCCTATATCACAGGTTAGATTCCATTAGAAGCTGACTTCAAGGTGAATATCAGCATGTCAGGGCTTATTTACACGAAGGGACCTCTCTTGGGATCAGTTTTAGGGAGAAGGTAAAAGCCGGGCTGAGACACAGCCTCAAGAGAGACGATTCACAGCCACACAGGGAGCTGGGATGGTGTTGAGTTGTTCTGAATCAGGATGAGGGGCTGGGCTTTTCACACCCTGTTGGGAATGGAGGCTGCCCCAGGAAGGCCATGACCTCAAGCCAGGCAGCATTCCACAGCAGGAACACGAGGGGTCTGACGCCTGAGGACTGTGGGCAATGCATCCTGTGCCCTGGAGGGGAAACACCTGCCCATTCCCAGTGCCCACCGTAGCCTATGCCGCCAGCTGGCTGCTCTCACTGTACAAAATGTTTACTCTTATTATTTATTCACTCAGAAAAACAGCTCTTCCATGCCTATGTTATCCCAGGACTTCTTGTAAAGATATGATCACGATAAATGAATAACTCTTTCCTTCTCTGCCTGCATTATTTCACTTGGCACAATGCCCTCCAGGTCCATCTGGACACTGTCTGATTGCACTTGCAGGAGCTACCACAGTCAGACTCATGGAAGCAGAGGGTAGAGCAGTGGGTGCCAGGGCTAGGGGAGGAGGGGACCAGGGTTTGTTCACCAGCTGAAATGTTTCAGGTATGTGTAATGAATAAGCTCCAGGGATCTGTGGTGCAGCACAGTGCCTATAGTTAATGTTGCCTGAACTTGGAAGTTTTTGAGATCTCATCTTGTGTTCCTATTGTAGTAGCACATGTATGACATTATACATTTGTCAAAGCTCGTAGAACTGCACAACACAGACAGCGCCCCAATGGACACTATGCACCTTACTTAATACTAATGCATCAATAATGGTTCATCAGTGGTAATCAATGCCCACACCAATGTAAGAGAATAGGAGAGATTGTGGGAGGAAGGAGAGAAAGTGCACGGTAACTCTGTACTGTGTGCACCATTTTCCTGTAAACCTAAAACTGCTCTAAAAGTTAAAACTTACTAGTTTTTAAATGTTTTAAATGTGAGGTTAAAGAGAAAAAAAGCAACATTTTTGAGCTGGCATTTTAGGTTCTGGCTTGGATATCTGACTAGCATTTTGATGTCTCCTATGTAAATCAGGTCAAAGTCGGGGAAGCAGGTTGGGAGGTGGGAATGAGAGAAAAATTTTGTCTGGGGCACATTAAGTTCAGTTTCTGTTACATCATGCAAAAGCCAACTGCAATAATGGTTTAATTACCATTCGCCTCTCCCACTTCCAGCAATTTTCTTGGAACAAGGCGCTGGTGTGACTCAGCAAAATGATCGATTGCAGAAGAACCACCATATTTTATTATATTGAAAGGTCCAATAAATGCTGAGCAAAGTTAATCTATTTCTCACATAAATTAGGAATTATATATGCACCAGATTTCATGGCACCCTCTATAACTAAGTTAGACAATTCACAAAAGCCCCTGGATATTTTAAAAATCATTTCTACTGGACTGGCATTCAGAACTGTCCTCAGGTCACGGGATTATTATGCAAACATTATCTTTGGCTCGGCAACGTGAATAGCCAGATTTATGGCTTAATCCTTGCAGAGTTTTAAATTTTCACCAAATAATTGAATGAGGCCAAACCATTGCCGAAATTGAATTGGCATATTTCATAGAATATTTAAACATGAAATGCCTGTAAAAGAGGAAAATTGTCTTTCTTTTAAGAGTTATGGTATTCTCTATGGAAGGCATGACTGTTTCCAGCAAATGTTTTCTTAATTTGTTTCTGTCTCTATTTTAGACATGCATAGAAATGTACTATCTAGTTAGCACAGGTACAAATTAAAAGAGATAATGACTCTTCTGGCCAGGAATATTGTTAATGTGCCTTATGTCTGCGTATTATAGAACTCCACAAAGACTCAGTGCACCCTACATGACAAACCTGTCTCTCTGCTTCTGATGCTACAGCTCATTGTTCATTTGGATTGACTTTAGTTGGAGACATTCTAAGGCAATTGGTCTCCAAAGGCAATTACTTCTCGGAATTTTTGTTTTCAGGGCTTATCAAAATCTAATAAACCAGAACATTTTATGAGATAAGACTTTGCTTGGATATGAGTAATTAAGACCAGATCAGCTATGAGTTGCAACTTTTCTTCTGCTGCTCTCCTTTGCCAGTTCATGGTGGTTCTGATCCAGAATTCTGTCTTTCCAAAGATTCTGCTGGTGATGTAAGGAGTCAGTTCTTGAAACAGTGACTGTCCCGCCATCTTGGAGGCTGCTTTTCTCCCTGGCCCCTGGCTTTGGAGTTTCTCTTTGAGATCATATAAAACGCTGGCCTAAATGCATCTTGGTCAGTAGTCAAGAGGTTGGTCTACACAGTGGGTTGAAGGATGGGAATTATACTGAGTTTTGTGTCTAGGGGTCTCAGGTGGTCCTAGTTAACCAACCAGATTCCCCAGGAGCAACTTCTCCCCTTTAGTCTGATCATCCTCAAAGATGTGTCTTAGACACTGTCTGACACTCAGTTTATTCAATGTGTTCTTAGAAGCAGGAGAGTGGGAATAGGCTGGTGGCATGAGCCAGGCACAGTCAGGGATCAGATGACCACTGAGCAGGAGGCTGTTGGTTCTGAGACGATTTTCAGAGCTTGAAGGATTCAGATCTTTATCTCTCACCTGTACTCAGTCTGTGCCAAGCAGCAGGTGTTTCTTTCACAGAGGGAGTTTAAGATCGTTTTGTAAGGATAAGCTTTGCTTTACAGTTTATGGAAGTTGCATCTGTGCTGAAGTGGTCTTGTTTCTAGGACAACCAGGTTCTCTAGGGGTTGTTTGAGACAAAATCTTACTCTGTCACCCAGGCCAGAGTGCAGTGGTTCAATTTTAGCTCACTGCAACCTCCACCTCCTGGGTTCGAGGGATTCTCCTGTCTCAGCCTCCCAAGTGACTGAGATTACAGGCACTCACCACCACCCCCAGCTAATTTGTATTAGTAGAGACAGCATTTCACTGTATTAACCAGGCTGGTCTAAAACTCCTGGCCTCAAGCAATCCATCTGTCTCAGCTTCCCAAAATTCTGGGATTAGAGGCGTGAGCCACCGCACCCAGCTGCAATCAGGGTTTAAAGTCTTGTTTTCACAGAGACCTAACAATCTCTGGGCCAGGTTGCTCTGGGAGTCTGGAAAGTCCTGTCCTGCAGGGACTCTAGGAAGTCCCCAGCTCTGGTTGTCATGGAGACTAGGAAAGTCCCCTAGCCTTATCATTATTTACCATTTAGTGGCACATAATGTTGGCCTTGCTGGCTTGTGAGAGTCTTAATTGGGTTTTTTGTCTATCATTTTATTGCCAAGAAATACCACTTACAGTATGCTATAAGATTAAAAAGATATGTTCACATCCTAACTCCCAAAACCTATGAATGCAACTTTAATTGGGAAAAAAGACTTTACTGATATAATTAAAGATCTCAAAATGAGATTATCTTGGATTTCCTAAAGTCCAGTTACAAGTGTCCTTACAAGAGACACACATGGAAGTCCCTGTGAACACAGAGACAGAGAGTGGAGGGATACAGACATGGCCACAGAAAGAAGCCACGAGAAGTGGCAACAACACCACATGATACAAAACTGTCCTCAAAAATTGAGGTGAGTTTAAGACATTTCAAGATCAAACCAACAAAGAACCTGCTTTGTAAGAAACACAAGAAACAGTCCTTTAGGCTGAGAGGAACAGACAGTACAAAGCAACTTCAATCCACATGAGGAATCAAAGAGTGCCTATGAAGATAATTACACAGCTAAAAATCAAAGACAATAAGATATTTTTTGTTGGTAACTTTTTTCTCTTATTTGATTCAAAAATCAACTTCATAAAGCAAAAATTAGAAAGCTGTGTTACTGGGTGTGTAAGGTATAAAGAGATAATTAATGTGAAAGTAACAGCAAGAGGGAGGGGGGAAAGTAGAGCTATATAGGAACAATGTTTTTCTATGAGTTAAAGTTAATTTTGTGTTAATCCAAACTAAATTGCCACAATGAAGATGCTCGTTATAATACCCAGGGCAATCACTAAAACTACTCACACATAGACACACATGTATGTGTATGTATATGTGTATATATGACACACATGTGTATATATATACACAAGGAAATTAAAGTGACTTATGATAAATTATTTCATGCAAAAGAAGACAGTAATAGGAGAATTGAAACAAGCAATACGTAAGACATACAGAAAACAGCAAAATGGCAAATTAAAATCCAATGAATAGCATTAAATGTAAATGGATCAAACAATACAATTTAAAAAAAGAGCCAAATGAATTTTCAAAAATTGCAATAAAACTGTTTTCTATGAGATATAGTTTTTATTCAAACACAAAAGGTATTGAATATAAAAGAACTGAAAAAGATATCTCATGCAAAGACACCCCACCCCCTGCAAACAAAAGAGCTAGAAGGGCATTCTAATTTATGAAAAAATAGACTTTAAGGCAAAAATATTTTACTAGAAAAAATGAAAGACATTTTATAATAAAGGATCAATGCATTTAGAATAAATTACAATTATAAACATACATGCATCTAACAAGTCTCAAATACATGAAGTATAGAAAGAATTGAAGCAATAAAGAAACAATATGATAACAACAGTTGAAGAATTAATTACCTAACTTTCAAATCAATAAACAGAATATGAACAAGGAAACGGAAGACTTGAAAAACACTGTAAATCAGCTGGAACCAATTGATGCCTGCAGAATCTTCACCTGACAAAAGCAGAGTATGGATTCCTCTCAAGTGCACACGGAAGATTCTCCAGAATAGGCCATATATTAAGTCATAACACGTGTCTCAATTAAGAAGACTGAAAGTATGCCAAGTATGTTTTCCAACAACTATGAAATTACCTTAAAAAGAAATAAAAAGGAAACAGGGAAGGTTTTCAAAGGTGGAAATTAACACGCTGATAGAATAAACAATAAGTCAAGGAAATCACAAGTGAGATTAGAAAATACCTTAAGAATAAAGAAGAAAATACAACATAGAAAAATTGATGAGATGCAACTAAAGTAGAGGATAGAGGGAAATTTACGGCCATTCCCAGGAAACAGCCGTAACTTTCTAGGAAAGTAAGAAAGAACTGGCATCAATAACCTAACCTTTCATGTAAAAAAAAAATGAAAGAAAGAAAAACATAGCAATTTACATCCACTGTAGGAAGAAAAGGGGAAATAATAAAGATCAGAGCAGAGATAAATTAAATAGAGAATTAAAAGTAAGCAAATCATATAACCTAAATTAAATAGACAAATTCCTAGGAAGATGCAAGCTACTAAAAATGGCTCAAAAAAATCAACCATCTGAATAAATGCATAATAGGCAAAGACATAGAGTCCATAATCAAAAAACTTTACACAAAGAAGAAACCAGAACCAGCTGATCTAACAGGTGAATCCTTCCAAATGTAAAAGACATGTTAGTATCAACCTATCACGAGCACTTCTACAAATAGAGACAAAGGAAAAGCTTCCTAACTCATTCTGTAAAAATAGAATTACGCTGACAATGGAGCCAGAGACATCAGAGAAGAATAAAACTATAGACCAATATCCTTTAAAAATATAAATGCAAAAGCTCTCAAAAAAAAAAGCAAACAAAATCTAACATCATATAAAAAGAAGCACACATCTTGACCAAGATTTATCCTAGTAATGCAAGGTTTCTTCAGTGTAACTAAACCAATCTATGTAATATACCATATTAATAGAATGAAAGACAAAAGCCATGTGATAACCTAAGCAGTGAGAAACGCAACACTTTCATGGCAAAGCACAAACACACACACTAGAGAGCATAAAGGAGCTCAGTAAGATTGCTGCACACAAGAATTTTTACTTTAGTTCTACACACTAGCAATTTAAAAAATCCAAAAATGGCCTGGCACAGTGGCTCATGCCTGTAATTCCTACACTTTGGGAGGCTGAAGTGGGTGTATCACCTGAGGTCAGGAGTTCAAGACCAGCCTGGCCAACATGATAAAACCCCATCTCTACCAAATATACAAAAAATTAGTTGGGTGTGGTGGCACATGCCTGTAATCCCAGCTACTCAGGAGGCTGAGCAAGAGAATCACTTAAACCCGGGAGGTAGAGGTTGCAGTGAGCTGAGATAGCGCCACTACACTCCAGCCTGGACAAAAAGACCAAGACTCTATCTCAAAAGAAAAAAATCCAAAAATGAGTTAAAAAAACAATTTTGTTTACAATAGCATCAAAGAGAATAACATACTTAGGAATAAATTTAACCAAAAAAAGAACAAGACTTGTGCAACTGACAACTATAAAACATCATTGAAAGAATTAAACAAAATAAATAAGACAACCTGTGTTTATACATTATTATACTTGATAATGTTAAAATGACAGTATGTTCCAAATTTACGCTGAGATTCAATGTAATTTCTATCTCATCCCACTACGTTTTTATAGAAATTGGCAAGTGGATCTGGCATTTAAGGCAAAGCCATGAACCAAGAATAGCCAAAACAATCTTGAAAATGAAGAACAAAGTTGGAGGACCCAATTTCAAAATTAACTACACAGCTGCAATAATCAAGGGTGTGTGGTGTGTGTGTTTAAAGAAAGCAAAATCTTCTTGGATGATCTCAATAGTGAGTGGAGATGAAACAGGAGGGAATCAGTGGAGTGGATGATACATTAGGAGAACTTTCCAAATTTGGGCAAGAGAGAGAAAAAAACTGAAAAAAATAGAAAGAACCTCAAGCACCTATGGGACATACATGAGGTCAAACATGCATATTACCAGTATCTTATACAAAGAGAAGAGAGTGGGGCTGAAAGACTATTCCCAGAAATTACAGCTGTAAAAGTTCCAAATTTTTCAAAAGAAATAAACCTACAGATTAAAAACCCTGAGTAAAGCTCAACCTCATAAACCTAAAGAAATCCATGCCAAGACAGATATAATAGGTCAAAATCCTGAAAAATATAGCCAAACAAAAAATTTTGAAAATAGCCAGAATGAAAAGACATTGAATTATAGAAAAACAGCAGTTCAAATGGCAGAGGGTTTCTCAACCACTCCAGTAGAGGCCAGAAGGAAATGACACGCGTTTTAAGGGCTGAAAGGACCTATATCAACTCTGGAGGCTATGTCCAGTGAGACTACATTTCAGGAATGAAGGAAATTAAAGATATTCTCAGAAAAAGGAAAACTAAAAGAATGTGTCCCTAGTCAACAATGATAAAAGGATCAATACACCAAGAAGACACACAATCCCTGAATGGAAATAAAACAAAAAACGGGGACTTAAAATGCATGAGGAATAAACCTGATGGAGTTGAACAGTGATCAGCAAATCCACAGTTACAGCTGAGGACGTTCTCACTGCCTTCTCAGTAACTAATAACACTACTAGGCAAAAATTCAGTGAGCACACAGAAGATCTGAACCACATAATCAACCTACTGAATTAATTGGCATAAACACTGCAGCCAACGTCAGCTGAACACACACTTATTTTCATGCGCCCATGAAGCCTTCACAAAGATAGACTATATCCTAGCATAGAAAAACAAATCCAAACAAAATCAAGAGAATTGAAATCTTACCAAATATGCGCTCAAATTATAATGGAATCCAACTAGAAATCACAAACAGAAGAGCAACAGGAAATTTTCTAAATACTTGGAAATTAGACATGACACTTCTAAATAACTCATGGGCCAAAGAGGAAGTCTCGAAGGATATTAAAAACTAAAGATAACTGGAAGAAGATGAAAATACAACATATCAACATAGGTGCAATACTACTACAACGATGATATATTTACAGCACCACATGGTTACATTAGAAGACAGAGGTCTCAGATTAACAACTCTTTGTCAAGAAGCTGGAAAATGAACAATAAGATGAAACAGCATAAGGAAGAAAATAATACATAGATAATAAATTATATAATATATAGTATAAATATTACAGATCAGAAATCAATAAAACTGAACAAAGGAAAATAATAAGAAAATCTATGAAACAAAAAGCTTGTCCATCAGAAAAATTTATAACAATTGATAACTCTGTAGCAAAATGATTAGAGAGAAGAAATAGATTGTCAACAATCAGAAAGTAATGGTATTACTACTGGTCCTACAGCCATTAAAAGCATGATCAGGGAATGCTATGATCAAATTCATGCTAATAAATTTAATGAGCTAGAGGAGATAAACTGATTTCTCAAAATGCATGGTACTCTTTTTTATGGCTACCATGACAATTATCAGAAACCTAGTAACATAAAACAATAGAAATTTATTACCTCACAGTTCTCAAGATCAGAAGTATGAAATGGGTCTCAGTGGGTTAAGCCAGGTTGTGGGCTGGGCTGGTTCATTCTGAAGGCTCCTGGAGGGGACCTATTTCCTTTCCTTTTCAGCCTCCTAGAGCAGCAGTCCCCACCCTTTTTGGCACCACAGACCAGTTTTGTGGAAGACAGTTTTTCCACAGACCAAGGGGAGGGAATCGGGGATGGTTTCAGGATGACTCACGTGCACTACACTTATTGTGCACTTTGTTTATTTTATTATATTGCAATATATAATGAAATAATTATACATACTCACCATCATGTAGAATCAGTGGAGTGGAAGGCCTGAGCTTGTTTTCCTACAACTGGATGGTCCCATGCAGGTGATGGGAGACAGTGCCAGATCATCAGGCATTAGATTCTCATAAGGAGTGTGCCACCTAGATCCTATGCCTGAGCAGTGCACAGTAGGGCTTGCACTCCTGTGAGGATCAGATGCCATCACTCATCTGACAGGAGGTGGAGCTCGTGTGGTTAAGCGAATGGGAGCAGAGGTAAATATAAATAAAGCTTTGCCTGCTCACCACTCACTCATATCCTGCTGCATGGCCTGGTTCCCAATGGGGTTGGGGACCCCTGCTCTGAAGGCTGTACTCATTCTCAGGCCGTGGCCTCTTCTTCTGTCTCCATAGCCAGCAACACTGAACTCAGCAGCTCCCTGGCTGCCATCTTTATTGGTTCCCTCTTTCCCTTCTAAGGACTCTCTTGATTACATCAGGACCATCTGGATAACACAGGACAATATCCTTATTTTAAGGTTAGGATTATTAGTATCTGAATTCCACTTGTCATCTTAATTCCCCTTTGCCATGTAAACCTAAGTCATTCAGAAACTCTGGGGACGATAATGTGGCTATCTCTGAAATGTTATAATCCTGTCTACCATGTCACAAACCAGCAAAACTCTACCGAGATTAAATAGATAATCTAAATAGCACTATAACCATTAAAGAAATTGAATTAGTAATGAACGAGCTCCCTAAAGGAACTCTCCAGGCTCAGATGGTTTCACTGAAAAATCTGACTGCACTTTTAAGAATTAACACCAATTTCACAAACCTCTTCCTCAAAATAGAAGAGGAAACATTTTTATACTAATTTTATGAGGCCAGTATTACTGATACCAAAACCAAACACAGCACACAAGAATGAAAACCACAGACAAATACTCTCATGAACTTCAATAGTGTCACTATCAAATTATTAGCAAATTAATGAATAAAAAGAGTATAAAATGAACAAGTGCATGGCTAATTTAACATTCAAAATCAATGTAATCACCATATCAACAGTCTAAAGAAGAAAAAAATGACCCGATCCTAAAAATCATTGCAGAAAATGCATTCGACAAATCCAACATCTGTTAATGATAAAAACTTGCAGCAAACCAGGAACGCAGAAGAATTGCATCAACTAAAACCCCACAGTTGGCAATATACTGAGTGGTGAATGCTTTCCCTACTATCAGAAAATAAAGAGGCCATCTGCCCTCACCATGTGTTCCAAATAGTACTGGGAGCTCTAGACCAGCAAGCCACCAAAGGAAACACACAACAGGAAAGAAGTAATAAAATTATTACAATTTGCAAATGACAGGATTGTATATGGAGAAAATTCCAAGAAACCTGCAGAAAACAAAACCTTCTAAAACTAATAGCTGAGTTTAGCAAGATCAGAGAATACAAGATAACACATTTACATTATGGTGATTATGTATAATTATTTCACATTTCTGTATGGTAACAATGAACATTAGAATATGAAGTTAAAAGCAGAATGACATTTATACTCGCTTCAAAAAACTGAAATAAGGTAATAGCAAAATTGTTTTTGCATGAATACTTAAATACTTCGCAAAACATATACAAGATCTATATGCAAAAACTACGTAATACTAAAGCTGGTAACTTCAGAGAAATAGTAATCCCGCCCTAGTTCAGATTTGACCAGAATGATGTAGACTTCTAAACATTCTTACTGGTGCATGATATCTGAAAACATGTTGTGTGCCTCAGAGTATGAAGGGAAGAAACTTAACTTTGCATGGGTGTTTTTAATTTCCCCTGAATAAAGTTTTCTTTATATAGCAATTTCATTAATTTACTCATTTATGTATTCATTGAATATTTACTCACTGCTAACCCTACAATATATGCTGTGGAAAAATGGCAAGGATGAATGAGAAGGCTGTCTTTCAACAAATTTTTCAACTGAAATAGGAGAAGTAGGTAATCAGAAAACCAACTATAAGAAAATCATCCTTTTCTGGGATTTTCATTGTACATTCAGAAAGTCGATCTGTATGTGAGTAGAAATATCAAGTTACATTAATATGAGCAGAAATGATGAATATTATATGCTTATAATCTAGTTGGTTGTTTTTCTACCTAAACTACAATTGACAAATTTACTTTTGCATAAATATCTGCACATATTTCACCACAATTATCTTTAGTGACTGTTTTAGAACACTGGCTTCCCATGTCCTAATAAAGAAATAATTTTTTTTTCACACTTAGCATTTTTAGAACACCTACTTTAGACCAGCTCAGTGGCTCATGCCTGCAATCCCAACACCAAGGTAGAGGCCAAGGTAGAAGGATCTCTTGAGCCCAGGAGTTTGAGGCCAGCCTGGGCAACATGGTGAAACAGCAACTCTACCAAAAGTACAAAAATTATCCGGGTGAGGTGGTGCACACCTGTAGTTCCAGCTACTGTGGAGGCTGAGGTGGGAGGATGGTTTGAGCCCCGGAGGCAGAGGTTGCAGTGAGCTGAGCTGAGATTCCACTGTCGCACTCCAGCCTGGCCAACAGAGCCAGACCCTGTCTCAAAAGGAAAAGAAAAACATAAAGAACACCTATTGTATATTCTAAGTATCAAAAGACAGAAAACAAAACAAAACAGTAATTCCTTTCCTGTCCAGGAGATTCTAGTCACACTGTCCTTTTCTTTCAGTTCCCTTTATAAAATGTATCAAATATTTTACAAATCAGTTCACAATAATAGCATCCATTTTCACCGAGTATAATCCAATTAGTTAGTCAGCGACCTGCTTTGAAAATTTCTAGTCCTCATATGAATGATGGTTTTATGGAAAAACAAAGAACTGAAGAAACTTGAAAAAGTATGAATAAAAAACTTAAGTCATAGCTTCAGTCCATGAAAAAATCAAATGTATATTGTGGGGCTGAAAAAAACCATATCAGTTCTATGTTTAGACAAGAAGAATGTGTTTTCTTTAATTAGAGGACTTCATAGAAGAGGAAAAGGTATCAGAAACCGCTCAGATGAAAAAAAAAATGTAAGAGCTTAGTGAAACTGATGATACTCATTTCCATGCTAAAATATTCCAAGATTACCACTGTAATTAAAGCACAGTGGGTATAATTATTTAACATCCCCCCTGTTCATACTGTGAACTTCATCAATGGATGGATCTTGTCTCTCATTCCCTTCCCCATCCCCAGAAGGCAGCCCCATGCGAGGTGCGGACCACGCACGCAGGGAGAAATGAAGAGCAGGAGCTCTGCATAAAGGTGGAGTGGGGTGCTGTGGGTGAGATGACCCTCAGCCCGCCTGGGAGGAGCTTCCACAGCTTCTCAGCAACATCCTGGCACAGGCTCTGCCCCACCGTGAAACTGCAGTTCTTTCCAGCACTTGGGAATTGGAGCCTGCACGTTCACTTACTTAGTGAGTACATACCCAGCTGCAAACCAGACCGTGCTTGCCAAGGTGCTCACACCCACCGGGCCAGAGCCCATGCTGCCATCCTGAAAAAAATGCTGATGCAGTCTGCAGCGGGGATCCTCCTGTCCCATTGTAATCTGGGGAGAAGTACTTACCAGCTCCTGATACTCAACTTCCTGGCATCTCCATTCAATTATACCCTGACAGGTGCACACAGTCCCTCCTGTTAAACTTCAGAGTTGTAAGGAAGTGCCTTAAATCTAAGCAGATCTCATGCCTATTCTTCTGTCTGTGAATACTGGCCATATCCTTCTATTGATCCCAACTTTCTCATCCCAAGTTCTTCTCAGTATTGACACACACATCCCTATTATACCTCCTGGAATAATCATTAGATTCTAAACAAACTCCACTTTATCCTCTAATTTTTGCAGAAAAGCTTCTCTATCCCTTTGCCTTCGCTGAAATCTGATACTTCACTGTGGGCATTGATTCCTTGCAGTCCCTGGAGATAGGAGCTTCTAGCCCTCCAACACTGTAGCCCCCAAGAGGAGTGAGACCCCTGGAAAGGGAGTGAAGTTGGCATTGCCCTGATGCCATCATCAGTCCTCATTTGTACTCTCCCTGTCTCCACTCCCTCCCTTCTGCTGGAGCACCCTCTAACCATGGCCTTCCCATCATCCCACCTCCCAGGCACCTGCCTCCCTTTGCTGAAGACTGCAACCCTGTTCTGTGATCTGGGGCAATCACAGAAATCTTGAGTGATCTGGGATGTCTCAGCTATTCCTGGGGAGTGTCACTATCCCAATAACATTAAGTCTGAAGGCCTACTGGATCACAATGCCAAGCTTGGACCATGTCATCACCTAGAAATACTTCTCAAAAGTTATCCTTGGACACCACTGTGTGTTTTCTGCAGCCCTCTCTGATCCTCATTCCTGATTGCATCTCCAGTGTCGTGACCCTTCTGCTTTTCTCTGTGTTATCCAACCGTGACTTTCCTCACTCAGAACTTCTCTCAAACATGCTAAAATAACCCCATCTCATTGTTGCTGTTGTGGAGACAGAGTCTCACTGTATCACCCAAGCTAGAGTACAGTGGTGTGATCTCGGCTCACTGCACCCTCCACCTCCTATACCCAGACAGGCACACACAATCCCTCATACTGAAACTCAGAGATGTAAAGAAGCGCCTTAAATCTAAGCAGACCTCATGCCTACTGTTCTGTCCATTAATACTGACCATGCAATATGGGTTCATGTAATTCTCCTGCCTCAGCCTCCCGAGTAGCTGGGATTACAGGCATGCACCACTATACCCAGCTTATTTTTGATTTTTAGTAGAGATGAGGTTTTGCCATGTTGGCCAGGCTGGTCTTGAACTCCTGACCTCAAGTGATCCACCCACCTCAACCTTCCAAAGTCCTGGGATTACAGGCATGAGCCACTGCACTCAGCCAATAACCCCATTTCTTCTACCTGATCTGCTCAGGAAATAAATAATCTAAAATTAATGCCATAATTTACCTTTCATATCTTCTACAACTAGATATCTAGCAAAGAAAAGTTCTACACCTGCTCCAAAATGCTGTCAACACACAGGTGTATGGAGAGCCCACAGTATTCCAGGCATGGGCACTATGAAAATGGTGGAGACACAGGACATAAAATGCAGAGTTTTGAGGGGAGAGGGACAGCAATAGCACATACAACCACAAAATACCAACCAGTGATCACAAGAAGGTGAAGCGTATCAGATGTGTAGAAATCCAAGTGTTCCTGCTGACACACACAGACATCATATTTGGAGATTGCTGGGATAGCTACTCGTTTTTCTGAAAATCAGTAAATAAAGGGCAAGAGTGAAACATTGGTACTGCTTGTCTTTATAAAACAGAGAACTAAGTAGGTGGTAAGAGATCCTTACTGAGGAAACCCAACTAATAAGTTCAGAAGAAATTGCATGTTAGGAAAATCACTACTTTGTAACCTCTGAGGACACCAAAGATCTGGATGGCATTCGTGGATGGATAAAATTCATCAGGTGGAGAGAAGGCAGCAAGGTGGCAGACTAAAAGGCCCCCAGCCCCCATCTTCCACAGAAACACGGATTTAACCACCATCCATTGGCAAAAAAAAAAAAAAAAAAAAAAACCATCATGAGAGCTTTGGAGTTCCAAGTGAGAGGCAGAAGCACTAGAAGTGGGGAAAAACTTGATAAAGGATGAATCAGGAGGCAACTGAATACATTGATCAACATTAATATTACATGTCAGTAAAATAATGGTAAAGGCGGTCTCCGAGTTCCTTGCACACAGGTGTATCCAGACTGCACTGTAATTCCACTGCAGTGTTTTGATCCAGTTTAGCCCCAAGGCCTATGAGAATGGGCAACTTTTCTTTGGTTCTTGTTGAATTCAATTACATGAACCATCTCTAGAAGAGCAGAAGAAAACTATTTAACTCTGAGAACTTATTAACCTGGAAAAAGAGAGTATCCTGGCGGTATGGGAATGCACTCAGAGTGCATTGCAAATCCTGTGAAACGACATTCTTCTAAGAAACTTTCCTCGCAGAGAGCATTCTCACTTCAAATGAGCCCATCTGTGTCAGCACCATGAGAAGCCACTTCTCTGTCATTCTTCTCAGGCGCTGAGAGGTACTGACTTAAGAAGTCATCTTAGCACAGCTTTTCACACTATGAGAATCACTTTATGTCATGCCCAAGACAATCACGAAGGGAAAAAAATTGATCTCAACATTCTCCTGCTGCTCCTCTCAAGTAAGAGGAGAAATACGGATTTCTCTTAGAGACAAGGACACTTTGTGTTCCATTAATCATGTGCTACGGTGATTACTGAAGGCATTACGCTTCATGTGGGTGTTCAAGGTTAAAATCCAGATACATTAATCACAAACCACCTTGGTCCACACTCCTGGCTTCCACAGATTGTTACGTGTCAGAAGACTGCTTATTCTTTTAAACAGTTCTGAGAAATCAGCTCTGTGGCCAGGTGCTGTCCACTAAAGCCCTTCTCCAAGCTCCCATTCCCTAGACAACACCTGGGTCATCCCACTCTAATCAGACCTACTAGACATTCCTGAGGTCTCCCTCACCTGGCAGCTCAGTACAGAAGTGATGTCATCAGGTTCTAAATACTGATCTTATCACAGTGACATTTGCAACTGTCAGGAGACAAGAGGCATGTCAATATGTCAGAGATCACAACACAAAAATCCAGGAGCTAATGAAAGTCGCTTTTTTTTTTTTTTGAAAGGAAGACAAGAGAACTAAGGATTCTGCAACTGTTTAGATTGCATTCCTGAAAAGAGAAAAAAACAAAAATTCTATAGGCAAAGGACAGCTCTATTTTATTCATCTGCGACATTGGACGGCTCCTAGGATGGGATGAGCCTCTAGCATCCCTCCCTAATTCTCTCCTCCCATAGTCCCTATTCCAAGTTAAGTCACTTGAAGCTTTGGGGGTTGGGGATGTGAGAGAAAGCCTGTACTCCCACTGGGAGCACTGGAGGAGGTGGGAGAGGATCCTCCATGGTCTTACTACAAGGCTGAGGGTCTTGGGAGGATATTATTAACAAAAACAAAATGAGAGGAAAATTTACTAGTCTAGGGGTAAGAACCTCCTTGTCTTTAACTAGGTTGCTAAGACAGGTGGGCCTCCCCTCTAAAAGGAGCAGGGTAGGGCCGGGCATGGTGACTCACACCTGTAATCCCAGCACTTTAGGAAGCTGAGGTGGGCAGATCACAAGGTCAGGAGATTGAGACCAGCCTGGCCAACACAGTGAACTCTCATCTCTACTAAAAATACAAAAATTAGCTGGGGGTGATGGCAGGTGCCTGAGGAGGAGAATCGTTTGAACCCAAGAGGCAGAGGTTGTGGTGAGTCAAGATCAAGCCATTGCACATCAGCCCGGGCAACAAGAGCAAAACTCCATCTAAAAAGAAAAAAAAAAAAGGAGCAGGGCAGAGGGGAGGATGAATTCGCTGAGCCCTTGCTGTGTGCAGCACCCGAGCTGTGCTGTGCTGTGCATATACCAGCCTGTGGGTCCTCACAGCAACTCTACCAGACAGTTACAGTCATGACTGAGATTCTGCAAAGGATAGCGGTGAAGGTACAGATGGAAGTACCTTGCCAAAGCCACGCTGCTGGTGGATAGTGGAAAGAGGACGCAAACCTGGCCCCTGGCCGCAGGTCCTCCCCTTCTGCACCTGAGCCATGCCAATGTCCTCCTTCCTAGCTCAGTTCTCCTTGAAGGAAATGAATGTGGATGATATGCCTGTGGATAGATTGGGCGTAGACCCCAGTGTGGTTTCCTGATGGTCTGGGAGCTGCACAGCTTTTCTTTGCCTGGAAGAAGCATGCTAGTGCATCCAAAGCAGGTAAAGCACTCTGACCAGACACTGACTTTGAGTCTTGAGATGTTTTCCACTCAAATGGAAAGCACAGGCCAAGAAAGAAGGACTCAGAGGAGTGAGTTGTGAATTAAAGGGAAAACCCAGGCCACTGGCCACTCACCAGCCACCCTGGCTGTCTCTCTCTTTGTATGTCCACCTTAGTTCAGCATTGACTTTCCAGGGAGGACAGGCAGATAATTCAGTTCAAATGGGAGAAACACTCTCCTATTATCACACCAACACACAGGAGAGATGGTGAAAAAAGGAAAATCCCAATAGCATTTAAATATATATATATATATATATATATATATATATATATATATATATGGTATTCCCCAGGGAACTCAGAGTTTTTATGCCAAAGGTTTCATCCATAATGCACCATCCACAGCACACTGGCTCTGTACCCATCCTGTCCAGAGCTTCTCCATGAAGTCGTGATGGGGACCCGGAGCTTCTCACCCTGCAGAAGTCAGCAGCATCCATCAACCTTCTCTCACAGTGAGGAAATCAAAGACAGCTCAGGGCCACAGATGCAGCGGTTCTCAAAATCTGCTCCCAGAACCAGCATCACCTGAGAACTTGTTAGCAATGCAAATTCTTGAGCTCCAGCCCAGCCCTACTGAATCAGAACTTCTGGGGCTGGGGCCCAGCAATCTGTTTGAACAGGCTCTCCAGCTGAACCTACACCACAGTGGATATCAACACCAGGTTTAGACCAGTGGGCCTCAGGTGCCTGTTAGATCCACCTGGGAGAGTTTTCAAACTCCTAAGCCCAGACCACAAGGCATGCAATGAAGGAGAAGTCCAATGATGAGGTCTGAGCCTCAGGAATGTGTAAGGCTCCCCAGCAGGTTCCACTGTGCAGCCAATCTTGAGAACAACGTTCTAGTGGATGAGCTTGTCAGGGAAACAGGCTTCACTTGTGCAGTGAGACTAGCAAAGGGGATCTGAGCACTCCTTGGGTAACAGACTCATTATGCTAGGCAAGAAGGTTCTGTGATCTTGGCGGGAATGGAATTTTTGCAAAGGCCAGAGCAGTGGGGACCACTGCAAGCCAAGTGCACTGTGTGCTGAGTGTGCACTGTGTGTGCCGAGTGTGAACTGTGTGCATCAAGCATGCACTGTGTGAGCCAAGTGTGTACCAAGTGTGAACTGTGTGTTGCGTGTGCACTGTCTGCCAAGTGTGCACTGTATGTGCCGAGTGTGCACTGTGTGCCAAGTGTGAACTGTCTGCCGAGTGTGCACTGTGTGTGCTGAGTGTGAACTGTCTGCCGAGTGTGCACTGTCTGCCGAGTGTGCACTGTGTGTGCTGAGTGTGAACTGTGTGCTGAGTGTGCACTGTCTGCCGAGTGTGCACTGTGTGTGCCGAGTGTGAACTGTGTGCTGAGTGTGCACTGTCTGCCGAGTGTGCACTGTGTGTGCCGAGTGTGAACTGTCTGCCGAGTGTGCACTCTGTGTGCCGAGTGTGAACTGCTGAGTGTGCACTGTGTGTGCCAAGCATGCACTATGTAAGCTCTGAGTGAGCTTCATGTGCTGAGTGAGCACTGTGCGGTGGCGTGTGCTGTGTTTAAAGCATGCACTGTGTGTGCCAAGTGTACATTGTATGTGCTGGGTGCACACTGTCTGACCTAAGCACGTGTAGAAATGGTTCTGCTTCCCAGAAGAAGGTATAGGATGGTGAGTCCAACTTAGGCTGCACCCTGGAGCTTCCTGGGGAAGATTTGTAACCGCTGACATATAAGCTTCGGGAAGCCTGGGTATCGAGATTTTAAAAGCTCTGTGAGTGATGCTGGCATGTAGCCAAGGCTGACAACTTGGAGTCACAGTTGGAAGCTCCCTTTGGCAACCAACAGCTCCAGTGCATGAGGTGGGGACACACTAACCCTCTACTTCAGCAGCCAACACATCCCCATTTCTTACAGAAATGCTACCTGTGCGGCACTGAAGTCTGGAGCTTGCACGTTGGTGACTCATTTCTGGGACTGAGGAGGCTCCTGCAGGAAGCTGGAGCTAAGTGTGTGCATGGAGTCCTCAGTGCACGGAGCAGGCATGTTCCTACCCAGAGAGGGGACCCTGACTCCTGCCTCTGTCCAGGGAGCTTGTCTTTTCTTTATTATTTTCCTCAACGAGCCTCAAAAATGTGTCTCGAGAGAAAACCAGCTAAGTCCTGCTGGTTGGAGAAGCTCTTGGCACAGAGGATGGTTCAGCTTTCATCTGAGTTTCCAGAGCAGAGAAGGAAGATCAGGCATGAGGAGCTGGTGGTGGAGGACATGTGGCTCCGCTGGGCCCTGGAGATAAGGAACTGGGAGGCACCCCAGCACTGGCAGAAGAAGAAAACCATCTGGGGTTCTGCCGAGCAGGGGGAGTTGATGCACGAAGACTGGGCTGCACCGTGAAGAATGCCTGTTGCAGGCAAGAGACTCCAGGATCCCATAGAGCAGAGCCATCTACCAGACAGAGCCCACGTTCAATTTAGCACGGGAATGCCAAATGCCCAGACACAGAGGCCCGAAGGAAACACAAGTGTGGGATGTTCAGCATTCCAATTCAGGCGACACTAAGACTGGAGACCGGGGTACCATTGCAGACATTTCTAAACTTTAGAGCAGAATCTACCTGAGTCATCCTCTAAAGACAGAAGGATCTGTGTTCATGTGTTTTGTGTTGCTATAAGGACTACTGGGAAATTTATAAAGAAAGAGCTTTATTTGGCTCACAGCTCTGCAGGCTGTACGAGCATGGCTCCAGCTTCTGCTCAACTTCCAGTTACACCTCAGGGAGTTTCATTCAGGGAGGAAGGTGAAAGGAGAGCAGGCCTATCACATGGCAGGAGATGGGTTGGGGTAGGTGGGAGAGGGTAGCAGGTGCCAGGGTCTTTAAACAGCCAGCTCTCCCTGTGAACTGGTAGAGTGAGAACTCACTTATTACTTGAGGACACCACCAAGCCATTCATGAGGGATCGGCCCCCACGACTCACACCTCCCGCCAGACCCGGCTTCGGACACCAGGGATCACATTTCGACACGAGATTTGGAGGGGACAAACATCCAAACTGTATCAGAAGACTTGGTTTCTGCTCAAAAATGTCGAGACGTGAAAGCTGTCGCTCCCATCCATAAAGGGAAATGGAGCAAACTGACAATCAGACCATCCGAAAACGGAGGTCAGAAGGCACAATTCCAACCCAAAGTCTGCAGACAGGCTCCTGCAGAGAGTCAGGGCTGAGATCACTGATCTGGAGCGGGAGCCACTGAAGCTCAGCGGAACCCTCCAGTGGTGGCGCTCGTGAGTCACTGGAGGCCAGAGTGGATGATCTGGAGGCTGCAGAGCTGCGGGATTCTCTGCACCTTCACGGCTTTACCTGAAGAACCCAGTGGGTCCTCACAGTAAAAATCCGAGAGACCTCCTCGGCACCAGCGGTGGAGGAGAAAGCATTCATTCTGAAATTCACCCAGAGCCTTCCCCATATAACAAAGGCCCTCCCTCCAGAGGGAAATATTGAGCCAGTCTTGTCCCTGCTGGGGGAAAAGAATTCCTCCCACTGCAGCCCTTCCAGCATTCCTGCATCACCTAGGGGGGACCCCAGGAAGCACAGAATGCAGGGGTGGGGTGTCAGGAAACACACTGGGAGGCATCGGCCAGGGAAGCAGCAGCAACCTGGGCATAAGTCGGTGCTGCTGGAGACACAGGGACAGCCGTGGCCCCAGGAAACAGGGGCAAGGTGAGGCTGAGACTCAATCCTAAGGTCACAGGATGTTCCTCTTCCCCCAGACGTTACCACCATCCCAGCAGGATTCCACGGTAGTAACTGTAGTAACAGCCACAAGAGCTGAGAGACACAGACTTCCTCCGAAAAGCTCAAAGTCAAGACATAAGAACAAGCTCACTGGGGAGCACTTGGATCGGGGACCCTCCGGCAAGTGAGGAGGGAGCTCACATCCTAACAGGACTGGCATCAGTCCTCACCGGAAGGTCCTGCTCTCTCCTTTTCCTACGACTCGATACCTGTGCAGCTTTTGACAGAAAAGCAGCCGCCTTGCAGGGAGAGCACAGCCCAGAGCCACAAGGCCAGCAGGAGAACCAGGAGAACTGGCTCAGGGTCGGCGAGACAGATGCTGGGCGGATCAGACGGGGGTGGGGAATGTGAGTAACTGTGATTACGGTGCTAACTCCTTAACCTATGAATGTGAGAATACGTTCGCATATATTAATTGTATTATTACTATGGAATGGGCCATAGGCAGTCTGGCTAAGAGAATAACCAGGGCTGCTCAGGACAGAGCAGGTCAGAAACACCTCGCAGTGCTGGTGGGCTGCAGCCTTTTCGGAAAACAGCCTGGCGCTTCCGTAGAATCCTAAACACAAACCCACCCCACCACCCAGCAACGCCACTCCTGAGTGCACACACAGGAGAAGCAAAGACATTCTTCCACACAAACTTCCATGCAGTTATACTATACACAACAGAAAATTGTGAGTAAAGTTGTAAAATAAGAAGTTATTGTAAAATAAAATAAACATTGTAAACAAAAACTCACCGGAGTGTCCGTCAGTTGGTTATTCCCTGTACCACGCCAATGGCACCTAAGGATAGACCCCACGGTGCTCTCCGAGCGCTGCTGTGTCCCCGGCAGCGTCCCAGGCTCTAGGGAGTCGGCCGTGAACCGCGAAATGAAGCAAACAAGCGCAGTGACCCGAGCAGCGCTTACGGCACAGCGGAATGGGCTTCTGTGAACCTGCAAGCACAAGGTTCATGGAGAGCGGTGAGCCGCTGTTGGAGCTACCCACACAGCTGTGTCTGCACGCCCCATGCGAGTCCTGCTTGTGGGATGTATTACACGAGATGCCAAAACCACGTTGAGCTGGCCCGCGCACAAAGGCAGATGTTGTTTTTAGTCCTCATGACGTTGGGATCCTTCTCCCAAGGTACGGATGAAAATGTATATTAAAACAGCATAGTGTACACCTAAAATACAGAAAATATTTCTTAATATTTTGCAAATAATGAAAATAAAGACATTGCAGCTTCTATAAAAATAAAATAAAACTACAAAAAAATGAGAATGGAAGCTTTACGAATTTAAGCATTTGAGCTGGGCCTGGTGGCTCACACCTGTTATCCCAGCACTTTGGGAGGCCAAGGTGGGTGGATCACCTGAGGTCAGGAGTTCAAGACCAGCCTGGCCAACATGGTGAAACCCCATCTCTACAAAAAATACAAAACTTAGCCAGGCATGGTGGCAGGTGCCTGTAATCCCAGCTGCTCAGGAGGCTGAGGCAGGAGAATTGCTTAACCTGGGGGATGGAGGCTGCAGTGAGCCGAGATCCTGCCACTGCACTCCAGCCTGGGCAACAAGAGCAAAACTCTGTCTCAGAAGAAAAAAAAAAGAATTTAAGCATTTTGTCAAGAATGCAAATGCTGGTAACTAGCATGGGTTTGAAGGCTGACATTTTTGACTTCTAACTGCAATATTTCACTGCCTGCTAGCCCACTCCCAGTAAGTACCATTACCTAAGCGAATTTGCACTTAGCGGATACAGCGGTTTCTCACTTGCGGTGCGGCTGACATTGCTTCTGGACAATCGTCTGGTGCCTGGTGCCATTCTGATAATTGAGAAATGCTTGGCAGCATTCCCGTCTCCACCCACTACAGCCCACAGAAGGCCTTTCCCACGCCACAAGAGTCTGCGTGGCCCCCGGGCCCTGCTGAAGTCCCCTACACGGCAGTCACCCTTAGCTGAGGGCACTGTGTGCTGTAAGGCAATTCAGTTCGGTGGTTGCACTTGGTTCGAGATTTTACTTATAATATCTAAACACTGTGGACATGTGGCTATTAGTAAGAGGATATTTGCATAGTTAAATATTGAAGGATAATGAGAAGCATAAATTTTAGATTAGTAATGTTTTTATTATTTTGCTGAGATTATATATTTTTACTACAGGGCAAATGCTAAGGAGACTGGTTGAATAAATTAGCTGAGCATAATTTGAGATGAAAAATGTAACAGCGGTTCATTTTTAGCCTGATATAGAATAACATTTCAAAATACATTGAGTGTAAGAATGTCCTAAGAAATGTTCAGAGACTTCTGGAGGCAAAATCAAAAACAAGTTTTTGTTCTAGTGCCGTCTATTACCAGAACTGCTCCTAAAGAATGACTCCCTCGCTGACAGTGATGAACAGCTCTGGAAAACACATTTTAAAGGTAACTGCTCGAAGATACTGGAGAGTTACAAAATGCCAGGACAATGTGGAAGACGTCTCAGCCGTGGAATAAGGAGCACCCTGCAAGCAGCGCCCACGGGACTCCACCTCCCTCTGTGGGGTTCCTGGCCAGGCAGAGCACAGCACCTGCAATCAGCAGCCAGGGAGGGTTGTGCCGGGAAGGGGACCCAGGAAACCTGCTGAGGCCATGGAAATGTGTTATGTATTGATTGGGGTGGTCATCACACATATTTATACATTTGTCAAAACTTTTTTTAAATGCACACTTAAAATCATCAATGTTATTGTCTTTAAATTTCCCCCCAATAAGGAAGCAAAGGTACATCGGTGCCTTACAAGAAACAGCAATGTCTCTTACACAGGGAAGTCATCGCAGCTTGAGGAACTTAATGGCCCAGGTGGACGCACTGCAAGGCTGGAAAAGGCCTCGCACGGCCTAGGACAGAACTGTTTGTTCTCACTTGCTTATTTTCATGGTTTTGTTGAGAAATAATTCACAGAGCAACAATGCCCCCATTTAAAACGTACAATTCAATGGTTTTTAGTGCATTCACAGAAAAGTGTAACCATCGCCACAATTTTAGAAAATTTTCATCAAAAGAAACTCCCACTTTTAACTCACACTAAAACTTGGTTGTGTTGTAAATATCAGTTTTCTTTCCTTCTTTCTTTTTCTCAGTATTTATTAGGTACTGCCTTTCAACTCCCACTTCAGAATAAGTAGGGGAAAAATAGAATCTAAACGTCGAATGTGAATTATAGCTTAGAGCAAGCCAAAATTTAAAGCAGTTGGTCATGACTCTTAGCTTAGTGGGTTTTCATTACCATTTGTTTAAAAGAGAATAGAATGGTAAGTATCAGAATGTGCTACATATAACATCAGCATTATTTGATGAAATATGTTTTAGGGATGTGTGTGTGCACGTGTGCATGTGTGTTGGTTCTTACTGCAAAATCTGTTTGTTACTGTGGAGTCAGTGAAAAAATAGAGAAAACAGTGATTTTAACCATCCCTTTGGGTGTTTTTGGTCTCCCTCAGGTGAAAATGCCTCATCTCTGCCACCTGTCCTGCCCCTCCCCTCAGATGCTGCAACTGGTGTGAGGTCAGGAGTGGGCTGTAAGTGTGGGTCCTGGCTTGGCTGGGGTGTGAGGTGGGGAGTGGGCCGTGAGCATGGGTCCCGGCTTTGCTGGGGTGTGAGGTGGGGAGTGGGGCCATGAGTGTGTGTCCTTGACTTGGCTGGGGTATGAGGTGGGAAGGGTGAGCATAGGTCCCAGCTTGGCTGGGGTGTGAGGTGGGGAGCGGGCCGTGAGTGTGGGTCCCGGCTTGGCTGGGGTGTGAGGTGGGGAGACGGCCGTGAGTGTGGGTCCTGGCTTGGCTGGGG
>PVKV010020736.1:0-39151 GCA_004027835.1 Alouatta palliata
TGCGTTTGGACTACTTTCTCTAGAAAAAAAATTCCACCCTTGCCAATTGCTGTCTCACACATTAGTTTAGGAATTCAAGCCCATGTCATAGTGACCTTGTTCCTTGATTCAAATCTTTTCACCATTTAAACATAGAAAACATTTCTTTGGAACAGGTGTTTAGAAATACCTAGGAAACTCTAACAGCTTACAAAGAAATGAGTTTACTTTGTGTTTCTAGATTAGGTCTTGGAAATACGTAACCATTTAGCATTTTGTTTCTGAAATACAGTATCATTTAGGGTCTAGACACCACAGACAGCTGTTCAAATTCAATTCAAATGGGTCTTGTTTCTGCTATATTTATTTAAGATGTCTAGCTAAATCTCTGAGTAATCTTGGCTTGAGTCCTTAAACAGGGATTAGAAAATTCCAATTGTTGATTTTCTTTTCTTTCAAGCTGGATACGAATGGAACTTTCCCACAAAAGTTGGGTTGTTAGTTTTAAGTAAAACATTTTGTTATTTTTTTATTTCTCTTCTTTATATGGCAGCCAGTCAGCCTTGCCAAAAATTTAGGGAAATTTAATAAAAAATGAATGTAAATGGAAGTTTATCTTGAAATAAAATCTCTTTTAAAATAAAGTTTTGGATTTCTCTTCTCCCTGTTGACCACACTGTATGTTGCCACACTGGAAACTATGACTTTCATGTTTGAGAAAACGGCATCATTTAAATTATAAAAATGTATTAAAACAATTGTTTTTCTGTTCTACTCATTGACGTGTATTTGTGTAAATGTCAGTAGACCTGGTAATATCATTAGAGTTGAGATGTTTTCTCTTGGGTTGCTAATTTATCAAAGAATAGTAAAAATTTGGATATGTTATAATACTTCAGCATCTAACCATAAAAACACATTTCTGAGTGGTATTACATTTAAAAATGATTTTACATTAATTGACATTTGCTTCTAAAGCGTTAGGAACTATAAAATTATAAATGCATTATAATATGGTTATCTCATATGTTTGGGTAAATAGAGGCTTGTAATTGCCAGCTTTCCTTTTGTACCTACCATAAAAGAGAAAGAAGAGAATCAGTCCAGGGTTTTGCAATGCCAGCACATACTTCTATTTTGTTTTGAGATAACTGTTTTTTTGCCTGAAATCAAGCAAGCATAGCCATTTTGTGTCTCCTATACCCTGAGGTGGGGCTGGGGGAATTCTCTATCTCTGATGTAATTAAATTTTTCCTTGTGGTTTTTGTTTCTCATTGTAGGGGGAAACAAGTAATTATTTCTGATGAGTATGATAGTTCCACACATCTGCAGTAATGCTTCCATTTATTTTTTTGAAATAAGACATAACTTACAGTGAAATTCACCCTTTTCATTGTACAGTTTTGCGACAAAATCATACAATCATGAAACAACTGCCACAATCAAGATACAGAACAATTTCACTACCCGCTTGTCCATTTTTAACATGTAAATTAAAAGAAGTCCAGTACTTTAAACAGACACATTTGGGCTGAGTGATTCAGGTACATGAACAAGAACAAAGCGGCCTAAAGGATTAATCTATTCATTTTCTTCTTGTACTAATATTTGTGGTTACAATAGTGATGACGATGGTTACAAATCACTGAGGCTAATTATGTGGCATTTACTGTGCTAAGCACTTAATATGCATATTGTATTCAACTGTATCAATAATCCAAGAGCTTTCACACACATTTTATAGACTAAAAAATCTTAGACGCAGGGAGATAAGGTAAACTTCCCTCTATCACATAGCCAGAAAGCATTAGAGATGAGATTTATTCTCCTATGATTGCCAAGTTTGTGTTCTTAAATCAGGACATTATTCTACCTGGCTTTCAATGATGCCATTGTATTTAAAGGACTTGATCTTTTCTTGCAGTTCCTGATCGAATACTCATGAACAATTGATAAGTTATATAACCATGTTGAAATTACTATCCTCACTAAATTAAATGATTCAACATGTGTTTATTGAATGCTTACAATATGCTAGGCATTGAGTATATAACTGAATAAAAGAGACAAAATTTCCTGCCCACTTGGAACTTTATTGTTGACAATGAACAAAATTAATGAGTACAATATACAGTGTGAATATGGATTACATAGCACAATGGAGAAGGAAAAACTGAGAAATTTGGTAAGAAATCTTGAGGGAATGTTTCCATTTTTGTCATATTGGTCACTGAAAAGCTGACATCTGAGTAAGTACTTGAAGAAGGAGGGGAAGTAATCCCTTTGGACATCTGAGGGAAGAATGTTCCAGGCAGAAGGAAGCAGAAGACCAGATAGAAGGTTTTTGTGACCACCCTAATGAGAGCTCAAATCAGTTGTTGGTAGAGGAGGTGTTGAGAAGTGGCAGGATTTTGGATGTGTTTTGAAAGTACAGCACTCATCATCTGCTGATGGAGTGGATATGGGTTGTGAAATAGATTGAGAAATTAATGATGGATCTAGGGTTTTGGTCTAAGCCCAGAATTGGCCAACAATGACCCATGGGCCAAATCTGGCTTACGATCTGTTTTTGTATGACCCAGAAGCTAAGAATGGTTTTAACATTTTTAAAAAAATGTTCAAAAAACCCCCACAAATAATATCTATCAGAAGTCATACTTTCTAGAATTTTACTGGAAAATTTCTCTGAGCACTGGTGGAAACATTGAAAAAATATATACGTGTGTGTGTGTGTGTGTGTGTGTGTGTGTGTGTGTATGTATATTGTCAACTGAGATGAGAAAAACTGGGGCAAGAGTAATGCTTAAGGAGGAATATTAGGAATTGATCTTTGGACATGGTAAGTTTGAAATACCTAGCAGACACTCAGGTGGCACTGAACTTCTGAGTTGAGGCAGGACCTATGCTAGAGGTAACATTCCAGACTCACCCATTTACAGATTTCAAGCTATGATTTAGATAGATCATCAAAAAAGTAAGCGTATATAGAAAATAGAAGGGAAATTCAAAAGGTGAGCCCTAGTATGTGCCAACAAAAAGATGTAAAGGAGATAAGACAGAAAATTGAGACCCCGGAGTTTGGAGAAATGGGAGATAATGGTAGCCTGGAAAAGAGCAAATTCAATAGATCATGTGAGTTTTAGTTCTGGGAAAAATATGCACAGTTCAGAAGCACCTGCATGGAATGGAACATTTAAAATTATTTCTTATTGGCAAGATTGTAAAATATTTAAAATTGGAAACTGCTCACAAATGGCACATAGGTAATATATGGAATATTAACCTATAATATATAATACATCATCGGATATTACTTTTTGGAAGCTAATTATACACAACCACATATAAAAAACCTTTTTCTCATTTAAGAGTTTAGATTGCAAGATTGCACAAATACATGCATAAACAAAAAGACTTTCAGTGCTTAACAAATGTTACCTCTAGATTCTCTAACACACAGGATATTTTTTCTTGATCATATCTGACTACTTATTCAATGGTTTAATTTCGCAAATATATGGCAGGCATTTTTATGGTTCCAGATACAAGAAGTTTACACTTTTCATCATAGTCAAAGGGATAGCCAAACAATTTAGAATGAATATTATCATAGGAGTTGTATCAAGACAAAGCCTGGCTCTAATTTTAATGTACTGTAACATGAGGAATGGACTTAAATCTGAAAATTATTGAATATAAAATTTTAATGTATTAACTGAGAAAACTTTTGTATAAAAGATTCCTGTTAGATAATAGAATTAAAAGAATAATCAGAGGAGGAGGGAGGTAAAAATTAACCAGGATACAAAAAATAATTAACGTGTCTTTATTAAAAATAAGGTTTCTAGTTAATAAACACACTGGAAATAAATTCTTTTTACTCATGGTATCTGAATTTACCTTATCTAGGTAAACTATTAGCCCCACATTGAAGTTGGAATAGATAACCTCTATGATTTCTTCAGCTCTAACATTCCTCCCCTGCAGAAATTATGGGATTCCATTTCATTAAAATATTTATTTAAGAGATATTAATTATCCCAATAGATCAGAACTTATCCTATTCTAAGCTTTTGGAACTGATACTAAATGCTAACGTGAATTTTAATTTGAAAGTAAATTAAGTTGACTAAATAATGGAAATTGAATAATCACCCATTTAAAGTTTGAAGTAAATGGTGAGATATTTATACAATCTGAATTTTAAAAAATGGGATTGCATTAAACTAAAAAGTTTGCACACCAAAGGCAACAACAGAGTGAGAGAACCCACAGACTGGGAGAAAATATATGCAAATCATATATCTGATGTGGAATTACTATCCCCAAATATATGGAACTGAAACTACTCAATATCAAGAAAACAAATGACCGCATTAAAAATGGGCAAAGAACCTGGTTAAACATGTCTTAAAACATACAAATGATCAGCAGATGTATGAAAAAATGTTCAACATCACTAATAAGGGAAATGAAAATTAAAACCATAATATATCTTACCTGTTAAAATAGCTATTACAAAAAAAAAATTAAAGTTATAACAAGAGTCAAGGATGTGGAGAAAATGGGACACTTGCCCGCTGTTGATGGGAACATAAATGAGTACAGCCATTATGAAAAGTAGTATGGAGTTTCCGAAAAAATCTAAAAATAGAATTACCATATGATTCAGCAATCTTAGGATATATATCCAAAGGAATTAAAATCAGATTATAGGGGAGATACCTGAATTCCCATGTTCACTGCAACACTATTCATAACAGCCAATTTGTAGAATCACCCTAACTGTCTATCGGCAGATGAATACATAAAACGTGGTGTGTGTATATGTATATATACAATGAAATATTATTTAGCCTTTACAAAAGAGAGAGATTCTGTCATTTGAGACAACATGGATAAATCCAGAGGGCATTATAGTAAGTGAAATAAGCTGGGCACAGAAAGACAAATACTGCATGATCTCACCTAAATGTAGAATCGAAAAAAGTCATATTTATAGAAATAAAAAGAATGGTGGTTACCATGGGCTGGGGGATAAGGGTACAAAATTTTAGAGAGGAGAAATATGTTTTAGTGATCTATTGTACGCCAGTGATCATAGTTAATCATAAAGTATTTTATATTTTGAAGTAGCCAAAAGAGTGCATTTTAAATGGTCTCACCAGAAAGTAATTATAAATATGCGGAGTTGATGGATATGTGAAATTAGCCTGATTTAATGCTAATGTATTCATGTACTCCATAAATATATATATTTATAAATTAAAAATGAGATACAGTTTTTTAAAAGCTTGACATAATAAAGACTTTTATGTCTACACTTTATCTCAACATGGTCAATGTCCTTATCACACTTAAGAATTATGTCATTTGTATGGCATGCTCATGACCTTTTGTCTTCTAGTGACTCTTTTATCAAGTTGTCCTGTTGTCTGCTAAAATCTTCCAAAAACACGACTCTAGTTGTGCTATCTCCCTTCTTTAAAAACCAAAGTATATTTAAGTCAATTTTCACACAGCTATACAAAAACATCCAAGACTGGGTAATTTATAAGGGAGAGAGGTTTAATTGACTCACAGTTCCACATGACTGAGGAGGCCTCAGGGAAATTACAATCATGGCAGAAGGCGAAGGGGAGGCAGGCACCTTTTTCACAAGGAGGCAGAAGGAAAGAGAGAGAGTGAAGGGGGACATGCCCCTTATAAAACTATCAGATCTCCTGAGAACTTACTATTATGAGAACAGCATGGGGTAAACCGTCCCCATTATCCAGTCACCTCCCTCCTCTGACATGTGGGGATTATAATTCAAGATGATCTTTGTGTGAGGACACAGTCAAGCCATATCACAGAGTCAAGTCTAAATTCATTATTTGCTTGGTATTCATGCTCACACATTAGTTGGACTCAATTATTTTCTCTATCCCACCTATTTCCTCTACTTTCCAATACTTGCTATTCACTCTTGTTAAGACTACAGTCTGCTTTATACACACAGACACCCCATGGCTCTTTTTTCTTAGTGTTGTTTCTTATTGTCTGTGCCCTCTAAATTTCCCAACAAGCATGTACTCATTTATTCAGTCAACAGATATTTTTAAGATACAAGGTACAGGGAAGTACAGGTGAGAGCCAATATTACATGTATGTGTCTTTGAAGGTTTTGTTGCTGGAGCTGCTTTCCTGGTTTCTTCAGCCTTATTGTGATTCCTTCAGTAATATCACTTCCCCTTTGGACTGAATGATTCTGTGGTTAGAGATCCATGCCTATTGTAACTACTACATTTATTATGGTCTTTTTCAGCAAACTATACTTATGAGCATAATGCCAGGTCTTTGTTAGCTGGGTTTAATAACCATAAAAATAATAGTAGCTAATGTTTATTAAACACTGACTATGAACCAAGCCTGGTTCTAAGCATTTCATGTATATTAAGCCATTGACTGCTTATGACATGAGCACAAATATACTAGCTTACATATAGTGATGAGACATTGAAAAGACTATTATGAAAGTATAGGCTGTGAACGCAGTGTAGACAATTGAGGTATGTTATTTGCTTAATCCAGTCAATAGTTGGATGCCATGGGGACTGAATGGTTTATAAGCAATATTGTTATAGTATCTTTGATCCTTAATGTGTATCATCCAGAAATTTTATAAACAGACTTTCAGTGCATTTACCTACATCTGATAAAACTCTTGAATAGGAGAAGCAATGGAATAAAGCCTTGTGAAACTTCTCTTTAGTTGCTATGAGAACATCAATTCATTGTGAAATAATCTTTCAAATGATTGTAGATTGTCTACGTGCAACATGGTACAAACTACATTTCTTTATCTTGTTCACAGCATATCAAAAAGAGACTTGTCCAATGTCTTGTTGAAATTCACGTACACTATATCTATTGGATCCCCATAACCTACCAGCTTCATTTAGATGAAAAAATAAGATCAACTTATCATGATTTCTTGGTGAATTTATGCTGGCTTATAGTGAATGTTATTTTTTCCCCAAAAAAGCTCATAAAGTCATACTTTGTTACATGGTAAAAACTCTTCTAGAGGCTCACTTTAGTATTACTTTCTTGAACTTTGGTATGGTCAACTTTTCTTCAATTTCTGGAGCTGTCCTATTCTTTTGCATCATTTGCCTGATTCTAATGTTTTTATATTTCTCTCATTCTGCATGATTCAGCTTTATTTAATCTCACTTCTGTGATCACAATGGCAAACTCTGGTCATATGGAACCAAATTGTTTTAAAACACTTCTCTGGTTTCTTCTGGACATCTTTGGTTTTTATTGGCAAAGATTTAAGGTTAGGCAGAAGCAAGAATTGATAAAAAAAAGATATCACAATATTATTAGGAAATGACACTGCATGGCGTTATCAGTCAGGTTCTTAGTTGCAAACAATGAGGTGTTTATTAAGTATATTGGCTAGATTAGAGAGTCATTGGAAGAACTGGAGAATAGGGCTCAAGGTAAACTTCCCAGGCACAAGATTCAAAATCAAGCTGCAGAACCACTCAGGAGTAAACTGTTCTCATCCACTCTGAGCATCAGAAGTGACTGTTTACAATGCAGCTACCTCTGCATCAGGAATTTGAGCCTGTAGTCTTTGCTTCTGTAGGCACTGCCAGGGAGAGAGAATGTAAACTGCCTAGACCTTTGCATTTTTATGTCCCATGTCTAGAATTGAAGTCTGACACTTTGACTGGCAGATTCAAAGTTACATGCCTCACTCTAGGTGGAAGTGAGGTTGGAGAAATTAGTATCCAACATATCAAGCTCCTGTGAAGGGAGCTGGTCTCTTGGATCGCAGCCCAAACTCATGAAGTGAGGCATTCCGCAAACATAGAAAGAAGTTCACTATAGACAGTAATGTATAAGAAAAATATTCCAGCTACAAGAGTTCATCTATCTAGTATTATCTCATGTAAGTGAAGCAGTCAGTCCATATACCTTAATATCTTCTGATGGTGTAATTGGATAGATTACCACTTTCAGTGTTCAAAAGTAGAGTTTGAGACTTGGAAAGCTTGAGTTACTTGTCCTAAGTCACACACTCATGAACTTTCAGAGTGAGGATATGAACTGAAGTCTCTATTTTAAAAATCTGTGATTTCTTCATTATAGCACTGAGGGTTTTTTCGTAGAGAAGCATTTATTAAGTAGATATTAGCACTAATAATCTCGCAAATTTTTTCGAACTTTTATTTTAGGTTCATGGGATATAGGGGCAGGTTTGCTATATGAGAAAATTGCATGTCACAGGTGTTTGGTGTACAGATTATTTCGTCACCTAGGTAATGAGCCTAGTACCCTATAGGTAGTTTTTAAATTTTACTCTCCTCCTACCTTCCACGCTTGAGTAGTTTCCAGTGTCTGTTGTTCCCTTCTTTGTGTCCACTCCCATTTACAAAGGAGAACATGTGGCATTTGGTTTTCTGTTCCTGTGTTAATTCACTTAGGATAATGGCCTCCAGCTCCATCCATGTTGGTGCAAATGACATGATCTCATTCTTTTCATGGCTGCATACTATTCCATGGTATACATGTACCATAATTTTTCTTTTCTTTTCTTTTTTTTTTTTTTTTTTTTATAAACTTGTATTTTAAGTTCAGGGTACATGTGTGGGTATGTTATATAGGTAAATTATGTTTCACAGGAATTTGGTTTACAGATTATTTCATCACTCAGGTAATAAGCATAGTACTTCACAGGTGGTTTTTCCATCCTCAGCCTCCTCCCACCCTCAAATCGTCCCTGGTGTCTGTTATTCCCTTCTTTGTGTCCATGTGTACTCAAAGTTTGGCTCCCATTTATAAGTGATAACATGTGGTATTTGGTTTTCTGTTTATGAGTTAGTTTGCTTAGGATAATGGTTCCAGCTCCGTTAGTGTTGCTGTGAAGGCCATGGTCTTGTTCTTTTTTATGGCTGCATAGTATTCCATGGTGCATTTGTACCATGTATTCTTTATCCAGTCTACTGTTGATGGGCATTTAGGTTGATTCCATGTCATTGCTATTGTGAATAGTGCTGTGATGAACATATAAATGGATGTGTCTTTATGATAGAATGATTTATATTCCTTTGAATATATACCCAATAATGGGATTGCTGAGTCTAACGTTAGTTCTAAGTTCCTTGAGAAATTGTCAAACTGTGTTTCCACAATGACTGAACTAATTTACATTCTCATCAACAGTGTATAAGTTTTTCCTTTTCTCCACAACCTTGCCAGCATCTCTTATTTTTTTGTCTTTTAATAGCAGCCATTCTGACTGGTGTGAGATGATATCTCATTATAGTTTGGATTTGCATTTATCTAATGCTCAGTGATGTTGAACATTTTTTTTATATGCTTATTGGCCACATGTATGTCTTCTTTTGAAGTGTCTATTTATGTCCTTTGCCCACTTTTTAATATATATATTTTTTGCTTATTTAAGTTTCTGATAGATTTTAGATATTAGACCTTTGCCAGGTGCATACTTTGCAAACATTTTCTCACATCCTATAAGTTGTGTGTTTTACTCTGTTGATAGTTTCTTTACAGATACTGCATTGGAATTTTGAGAAAATGATTTTAACATATTCAATTTGTTATCTCGAACCCAAACCTCCCTTAAACGTATTTTTATAGAATTTGTTTATGGTGCACCACTTGAGAGTTCAAAAAAAAATTACATCATATTTAACATGCTTTGAATACTAACTCAGGAATGGTATAACATATTTTATTTAAAAATTCACTTATAATTTAACCAAAATATAAACCATTGTAGAATCGGATGTTTCAGGTGTCTGAAATGTGTATTCTACTAGGGTATTTCATTTTTCAAATATTTCATTTATGTGCAGTATTATTGTATTTTATTTTGTTATGATTTATTTTACATTAGCATTAGGAGAGTATTATACTCAGGTCCTTATCTTCTGAATTCTGATTGTTACATCTGTGTAAGCATCTATTTTTTTTTCTCTTTCTTGTTGCTTTTAAATCTGTTTGTCTCTGGTCTTGAGCAATTTCACTTCAGTATGTCTAGGGTGGATTTATTGATTTTTATTCTGCTTAGGATTAAATATTCTAAAGCCTGATAATTCATGTCTTTCACAAATTCTGGAAAATTCTATTTCCTATGACTTTAAGATTTCCTTTCCGACATTCTCTCTATTTTTTGTTTTAAAAATACCACTGGACATATGTTGGATTTTCTCATTCTAGAACCAAATGGAACTTCAAAACTTGTTTTAAATATACTTACTGAAATATAAAACCAAATGAATGGGTAAGTGTAGATGTGATACACATCTTTATCTTTCATATTTTCCATCAACTTTATTCTCTTTGCTGAAGAAGAGTAATGTCCTCAGCTGTATCTTTCATCTCAGTAATTTTCTCATCAGCTGTATCACATCTACACTTACCCATTGGATTGGTTTCATATTTCAGTAAGCATATTTAAAACAAATTTTGAAGTTCCATTTGGTTCTTTTTAAAATTTGCTGTGTTGTCTTCTTTTTCTTAGTAGTATATTGTTCTCTGTAATATTTTGTGTCCTTATGTTAGAACTCTAATCACATCAACATAGTCATTTCAGTTTTTGTTGTTTATTTCAGAGAGTCCTATCATTTGAGTTCTCTGAGGCTGGAGCAGCTAATAATGCTGCTATGTCTGCTACCTCTTATTCATATGGATTGTTCAATCTGTAATTCAAGATTGTAAATTCATCATAAGCAGAGCTTTATCTGTGAGAATCCCTGCCTGAAGGACTGTCCTTGAGTAGTTTTGAGTTAGCTTTTGTGGTAATTTTTAATGTTAATTTTTCATTTTGGGCTTCCCAGACCACACGAATATGATCATTTCAGATCCCAAACCCATGGAAGTTGTTGCCCCATGATAGATTCTCAGAGGAGATTGTTTTTACACTTGAATCTAGACTGAGATAGACATGGTTTCTTGTTGTCTTAATTGTGTGATTGGCTGTATTATTACTATTTTCTAACTGGGATTGTAGTCCCTTGAGTGTCCTGACATTACATGGAGTTCTTAAAAGTTTCTTATCCTTGTAGGCCAAGGCCACATTTTCTGTCCACAGAGTAGGCTTTAGAAAATCAGGTTCTATTTTTATTTGTTATCTATTAAGAAGGAGTTTCTCTCTTGTTGCCTAGGCTGGAATGCAGTGGTGCTATCTCGGCTCACTGCAATCTGTGTCTCCCTGGTTCAAGCAATTCTCCTCCCAAGTAGCTGGGATTACAGAAGCCCGCCACTAAACCTGGCTAATTTTTTTGCATTTTTAGTAGAGATGGGATTTCATTATATTGTCCAGGCTGGTCTCGAACTCCTGACCTCAGGTGATCAGCCTGCCTTGGTCTCGCAAAGTACTAGGATTATAGGCATGAGCCACTGTGCCCAGCCAGAACTCAGATTCTTGAAAATCGAGCCCAACAAATACAAACCCACTGGGGCAGTTTCAGCTTCAGTTTGAACCATTCCATTTTGTTTTTTAGATCTGTGTACAGACGTGTTAGAGTCCATCTTTACTTCCTTACAAGCTTGGCTTTCTTTTTTAAAGGATGCAGGTGGTATTTCAGCCAAAATTTCTAGATATTTTATAAGAAGAGTTTGCCGTTTCTTTTTGCAGATTGTCTTTTCTGCAATTTTCAAGAAAAGTGCAGTGTACAATTTACTTTTTGAAAATTACATAAAAACTATAATTTTAAAAGAATAGATTTCCTACTAAACTTTACAAATCTTATTTTAGTATATCTTCTTTTCATTGAAACTAACGTATATTTTCTAAAGAAGAAATGAACAGCAAAATAACATAATTGAAATCATGATAATTTCAGCAGTTTTAATGGTGCTTCATTCTTAGCAAAATGTTAGTAGTTATTACAATTCCAAATCACTTTAATAAATACCTTCCATGTGTTAGAAGACAACCTTATGTTTTTAAAAACAATGCACATTTTCTTAATGATGACAGGAGTATATTTTTAATAAATTTATTAAGCTATAACTGACATAATATATTGGGCATATCTGAAGAAGATATAATTAAGTTTTGACATATATATGCACCTGTGAAACCAGCATCATATTTAAGATAGTGAACATACTAACTATTCCTGGAAATTTCCTCGTGCTTCTTTGTAATCCTTTTTTTCTGTCTGTATCTAACACCTAAACCCTGTTTCTAGGCAACTACTCATTTTCTTACTGTCACTGTGAATTAATGTGAACTGTCTAAAATTTTATATAAATCGACATAGTATATACGCTTTTATGTCTTCTTTCCTTCAACGTACTTATTTTGAGATTTATCCATGTTATGGATAATATGAATCCTTATTTTTATTGAATAGTATTTCATTATACTAATTTGTCATACTTTGTTTATCCATTCACCTGTTGATGAATATCTGAGTTGTTTCTAGATTGGAGCTCTTATTAAGACAAATAAAACTTCTATGAATATTTGTGTGTAAGTCTTTGTATGGACATACAGAGGTAATGAACGTGCTCATTGGTTGCAGAATGTGAGTAAAAGAGATTTTTGGCCTGAGCATCAGAGATAATGTACAATCATGCATTGCTTAATGATGGGGATACATTCTAAAAAATGCAAATTAGGCAATTTGATCATTATGGGAACATCATAGAGTGTACTTACACAAACCTACTACCTACCTAGGCCACACACCTATTGCTCCTAGGCTACAAACCTACCTTGTTTGTAACTGGACTGAATGCCATATGCAATTGGAATACAGTGGTTAAGTATTTGTGTATCTAAACATATATAAGTAATGAAGAGGCCCAATAAAATACAGTATTATAATCTTAGTGGACCACCAACTTAAATGTGCTGTTCACTAAAATGTCGTTATGTGGCACTTGACAATATTTGTGAGAGATTAAGAAGCAGAAAGCTGCAAGAATGTCAGATTTTGCTGCAGTGAGGGTGTTGAGTATACTTCAGTAATTTAGCTTTGGACATTCTGAGTTTGAGACACTAGCTAGAAATCTAGGTAGAGATGTGGAATAAGCTATTGGATAACTGAGTCTGAAGTTCAAGGGTGAGGTCTATGCTAAGATATAAATTTGGGAGTTACCAAAATGTATGTTACTTAGGGTTGTGGTAGGTGGAATAATAGCATCCAAAGATATTTATTTCCTAGCCTCCCAAAACTGTGATTATGTTATCTTATGTGGCTTTGCCACATAAGGGACTTTGCCAATGTGGTTTAAGTTAAAGATTGTGTGATGGGATTATTATCCTGAATTATCCCAGTGGACCCGATGTAATCACAAGGGTCCTTAGAAGAAGGAGGTAGAAGGATCGAAGTGGGGATGGGGCCAGGCGGGAAAGAGAGAGAGAGAGACTTGAAGATGCTGCACTGCTGGTAGTTAGGATGGAGGAAGGAACCATGAGCCAAGGAATGCAGGCAGCCTCTAGAAGATAGAATAGGTGAGAAAACAGCTTCTCTCCTAGAGCATCCACTAGGAACCTAGCCTGCTAACACCTGGATTTTAGCCCACTAAGTCTTCTGACCCTCAGAACTGTAAGATAACAAATTTATGTTGATTTAAGCCAGTAAGTTTGTAGTAATTTGTTACAGCAGCAATAGAAATTAATATGAAGCTGTAAGACTGACATCAGCTTATGGAGTGAGTGACGACTGATATACATGTTTAAAATATGGCAGAATATACCTAAAAAGTAGAAAATTTGAAAATGTTTACTATTTTAAAAGTGTCTATAGTTCTTCTTCTAGAGCTTTTCTCAGCAAGTGAATGTCTAGGTAGCTTCTCTTTCAGATGACACATATCTGCGAGGCCACTTCATGCATGAATGTGGTACAGCTACCACCTTATCTTCTCTGGAACCTGGGCTTCTATTTCCTATTGCTTTATTCTTCACCAGTGCTGTTTTAATGGCCAATGTGTTCCACTCTTGTTATTTGCCCTTTATCAAGACTGCTGTGTTCCCTTTTCTCTCACTGGTTACAGAAGCTACATAGGCTAACTTCAATTCTCACTTCAAATCACTTTCTGTCCTGTTGGGATGCAGATGATGCAAGGTTTGCTCACTGTGACATTTTAGCTTTGGGTCTAATTGTTTTTCTTTACTTCATCTCCAGGATTTTGAATTGTTGTCTGTCTTGATCAGTAAGTCCCCTTCTTGGTCTCTAGCTTTTTGGATACTTTTCTGGCTTCTGGAAAATTAGACCTTGTTGTTTGTCACTATACTGCCTTAATTTATCGGTTCCTAGTTGATCTGTTTCTGAGCATATATGCTCATCTTTGATTTGCATTCTTGGTTTTGAGACTTTTGCTCATATCTTTTAGGTATACAGTTTCATTTAGGCAGCACAACATGGCCATAGGCAGTTCTAAATTAAAGAAATAAGACTTAGAGTTTAGACAGTATATGCTCATGGATCCCAGTGGCAAAGCCAGGTTTGAATTGCAAATCGGTCTGATGGAAAAGTTCGTGTTCTTTGTTACTATGCTGCTTGGTCCCTCTTACTCTCAACCTTCTGACAACTTGCTTCTGACAACTCCTTTCCCCCAGGTAAACCAAGAAGGACTTCGTGCTTCATGTGTTGGTCCCAACCCAAGTTCTCACCGCTGCTCTTCTGACAAATGAACATGATTCTGCTCTTACCTGCCTCTATCTGGATTTATGTTTTATAAGTTATTTTACACATTTTAGCTACAGACATTCAGAACATTTGAGTTTGCCCTGATAATGTTTTGACAATTACATTTAATAGTATATCTTCAGTTCTTCCTCTTACTAACATAGTTAGGACAAGAAGTGTTCATTGATTATTAAAATAACCAAAACCCTTCAACTCATTGCTTGAAACTCCAAAATTTTAACAAAATACTATGTCATCAAGAATGTCTTAGTTTCAAAATGTTAGCATTATGCCTAACAAACTTATTTCTCTCACTGCTCCACTCACTTGTTATATCTTACTCTACCCCATGTCAAAGACCTGGCTCTCCACTAGATAGAAAGCCAAGCAGTGCAGAAGCCAGTGAGTCAGCAGTACAGCCTCCCTCCCATCTCACGAACTTAGTGGAAAGAGATGAAATGTGAAGCTTCTATAATAAAAAAGTAGCATCAGAATTGTTATTTTTATTCAACCTTTACATAACTTGAGTATTCTCAGTCTCCAAATCTAGGCTGTTTCTTCTGGCGGTGGCAGGCCTCCAAGAAGAGCTTTCACATGTCAGAGTTCTGGTGGGTCTGAATAATGTCTCTTGAGGTTGTTTCTGATTTCCTCAATGGGCTCCTGTTGACCTTTATGAATTCTGGGGAAAAGTAGGGCTCTGTATGAGGCAGGTAAATGCTCAGAGCTCTTGGGAAGGAGCCAGCATTATTGATGATTATGTAGCAGGTTGAAAGTGATCTTTGGGCTCTTTCCCGTGTTGGGATTGCCTCAAACACAGCTGGTGTGGGAGGTCTGCAGACCCCAGAAGCACCACTCATGTTTTAGTGGGGAGTAAACTCCTCGCACTCCCTCTGCCGTAAGGACACACAAAAATGAATGGCCAGACTGAATGACAGGGCTGCTTCTCTCTGCAAACTGCATACAGAACGCTTTGTGTTCATGACGATTCCAATCCTCCCCTTCTGGCAGAGGGAAGCTGGCTTCTCTAGAGCTGCGGAAAGTAACGCTTGTTTCTGAATTGGTTAGAGTTCAATCTCAATTATGTCTGGAAACAACACACACTCCTTTTCCCCTCTGTATGACGGCAGTGTTAGTTTTCAAGTGAACTTGTTCAAGTTACTTTAAAGTTGAAATAGCCACACAACACTGACATTTATTGGGCACTCCCTTTGGAGCCTTCCTGGCAGCATGGCCACAGAAGGTGTTGCCTCTACGCCAGGGGCTTGGAGCCTCACTCTTTCCAGTCTTCATGTCCCACCCAAGAGCAAGGCTGGAAGAGATTATTTGAACAGGATCACATTCAAATCTCCTTTCCTCTACACACACAAAGCCTAATTTCAACTTTTCCCCAAGTGGTATGAAGCTGGAACACTAGATCAAGTCCAAGACACACACAAAAAAAGATATTATAATTTAATTTGCTTGCCATTTAAAAGTCATTTTTTATTATGCAGATGGCTGGATTCTTGGATTTTCATAAGGTAGTATGCTCACTGGCATTCATATAGAACTCTCTCAATTTTTCTACCTTTATTGTTTTTTAAAAGCCTTAGTATTTCAGCTGACCATGTTTCTGAATTCCTTTATGCCTCTCTAAAACATATTTTATATAAACCTGGATCTGATGATGAAATGCATGTCATTTTTTTTTTAAAGGCACACAGCACAACGGTCATGAGGTGCACCTGTTTTTAGTATCTGCACATACTCAGCCAGGGCGTGTCATTGAATCTGCCCCTGCAGCTGTTGTTTTGCCATTAAAAAATACTACTGAATTCATGTGGGTTTAAGCCTTGTGAACTCTGTAACTTGGACTTGTTAAAGGGAGGTTCTAAGAGACTGTCTGGACTGCTGATAATAGGTTAGATAAAGATCCAACACCAGCCTTCACACAATTACATTTACAGGAATGGGAGGAAATCTCTCAAACAATACAGAGTCCAGAAGACAGCATATGTGGACCATGCAAAATTAATGATTAACTGCATGCCAGTGTGTTTGTCAGTGAACACTGCTGCTCTTTAAGGGCTTATACAGTCTATGAAAGAAATGAACTCATGAGAGGGACTCATAAGGACGAAAACAAAACAAAACAAAAAAACTTAAGTAGAGTCTTGACATATCCTGCTTTTCTCACAGGGCAAAAAGTTAAACATAAAACTCTCCTTTTAATAGTGTGAAGTTCTGACTCTGAAGCTGGGGCGGAACATCCACTTGTTAAAACAAGATACGAACATTCTTGTTATTCCTTAAAGGGGGAGGGGATAGTGTGCACTCAAAATGAACTCTAAATGTGCCAGAAAGAAAGGGGGAATTATTGAACAATTATCCTAGACATTGAAGACTGTGAAACCAAAAATAATTATAGAAGTGACAGCAAAGTAGTAAATAAGACTAGATGTTCATAATTTGTTATCCCCTTTGATTATATGGGCTTTGAAATGCCCAGAAAGTCTCATCAAAATTCACAGGTAAAACTGGAGATAAGTATTACTTAAGTACTAGTAGGCTTGTAATTTATTAAAGATGTGTTGCAAGGAACATGATCTTCCAAAATATCTAGTTAAAATGAATTTCACAATGATAATTTCTTCATATGAACTAAATTCCCCTTTAAAAATCCCAATTACGGTTCAGCAGATTAAAGATAGTAGAAATCCAGGAACTGCTAAGACAAATAGAAATCTTGTAATGTTCATTTGGCTGAAGAATTGCTGGGATCCCAGTTCCCTACCAGCCCTGCAGCCCCTCCAGAATGCATTTGCTTACTTGAGCCAGTACCTCTTTGTAATGACAAGATTCAATCCGCAAGCCTAAAATGACTGTTCACGGTATGGCCATTTATTTTTATTTTTTAGGGAGGAGTAAGTTCAGTAGAACTAGAGAGAGAGAGATTGGAATTAGCAGTAGGAGAATATTCAAAAAGGACCTAATGAAAGAGGAGGAGATGCTTCAATTTTTTTGCCTTACATCCAGGTTCTTCTATAAACAAGATTAGATGCCATCCTCCTGCCCCCATCCTGATTCTCTGGTTCTCCACATGTGCTATCTTTATAATTACTATCTACCTCCTGAAATTAACCATTCCAACACACATTACTTCTTTTCTTTTTTGAATATAATTTACTTTTTATTACATTGTTGAGTATATTCTCTTACACTATTTATTTTTGTTTCTTTTTTTAAAATAATTTATTTATCTTACTTTAGGAGCATACTATATCTGGCATTTTTCCCCATGTTATCCCTGCCCACCCCCCATTGTCTCTCCCCTACCTCCTCCCAACTGTCCCCTGTGTGTCATGCTCCTCTCCCTGAGTCCACGTGTTCTCGTTGTTCAACACCCACCTATGAGAACAGATGGTGCTTGGCTTTCTGTTCTTGGGTCAGTTTGCTGAGAATGATGGTTTCCAGATTCATCCAAGTCCCTACAAAGGACACGAACTCATCGTTTTTTATGGCTGCGTAGTATTCCATGGTGTATATGTACCACATTTTCTTTGTCCAGTCTATCATTGATGGGCATTTGGGTTGGTTCCAGGTCTTTGCTATCGTACACAGGGCTGCAATGAACATACATGTGCATGTGTCTTTATAGTAGAACGATTTATATTTCTTTGGGTATATACTCAATAGTGGGATTGCTGGGTCAAATGGAATTTCTATTTCTAGATCCTTGAGAAATCGCCACACTGTCTTCCACAATGCTTGAACTAATTTACACTCCCACCAACTGTGTAAGAGTGTTCCTATTTCTCCACATCCTCTCCAGCATCTGTTGTCTCCTGATTTTTAATGATCGCCATTCTAACTGGCATGAGATGATATCTCAGTGTGGTTTTGATTTGCATTTCTCTAATGACCAGTGATGATGAGCATTTCTTCATATGTTTGTTGGCCTCATATATGTCCTCTTTTGAAAAGTGTCTGTTCATATCCTTTGCCCACTTTTGAATGGGTTTGTTTGTTTTTTTCTTGTATATCTGTTTTAGTTCTTTGTAGATTCTGGATATTAGCCCTTTCTCAGATGGGTAGATTGCAAAAATATTTTTGCCAGTCTGTCTTTTGATTGGGACGTTTAGGCCATTTACATTCAATGTTAATATTGTTATGTGTGAATTTGATCCTGCCATTTTGTTACTGGCTGGTTTTCTTTCTCATTAGTCGACTCATTTTCTTCATTGCATTTTTGGTCTTTGCCAACTGGTTTGCTTTTGCAATGACTGGTACTTGTTCCTTTCCATGCTTAGTGTTTCTTTCAGGAGCTCTTGTAGGGCAGGTCTGGTGGAGACAAAATCTCAATAATTGCTTGTCCATAAAGGATTTTATTTCTCCTTCACTTATGAAGCTTAGTTTGGCTGGATATGGGATTCTGGGTTGAAAGTTCTTTTCTTTAAGGATGTTGAATATTGGCCCCCACTCTCTTGTGGCTTGTAGAGTTTCTGCCGAGAGATCTGCTGTGAGTCTGATTGGCTTCCCTCTGTGGGTGACCTGACCTTTCTCTCTGGCTGCCCTTAGCATTTTTTCCTTCATTTCTACCCTGGTCAATCTGACAATTATGTGCCTTCGGGTTGCTCTTCTTGAGGAATATCTTTGTAGAGTTCTCTGTATTTCTTGAATTTGAAGTTTGGACTTCCTTGCTGGGCTTGGGAAGTTCTCCTGGATAATATCCTGGAGTGTGTTTTCCAGCTTGGATTCATTCTCCCCATCATATTCAGTTATGCTGATCAAGCGTAGATTAGGTTTTTTCACATAATCCCATATTTCTTGGAGGCTTTGTTTGTTTCTTTTCACTCTTTTCTCTTGTATTGCCTTCTCTTTTGCTTCATCGAGTTGATTTTCAATCTCTGATATCCTTTCTTCTGCTTGATCGATTCGGTTATTAAAACTTGTGTTTGCTTCACATAGTTTCATGCTGTGTTCTTCAACTCCATCAAGTCGTTTATGTTCTTCTCTAAGCTGGTTATTCTAGTTAGCATTTCGTCTAATGTTTTTTCAGGGTTTTTGGTTTCTTTGCATTGAGTTAGAACGTGTTCCTTTAGCTCTGAGAAGTTTGTTATTATCCACCTTCTGAATCCTGTTTCCGTCAATTCTTCGCACTCCTTCTCAGTCAAATTGTGATCCTGTGTTGTTGAGGAGCTGTGATCCCTTGAAGGAGAAGAAGTGTTCTGGTCTTTGGTAATTTCACCTTTTTTGCACTGGTTTTTTCCCATCTTTGTGGATTTACCTGGCTGTGGTGTCAGAGAGCTGCTTGATGAGGTCGCTTGTCTGCCTGTGGGGGCGCTACTGGGTTTCTAGGGACTCCTTCAGGTTACTAGGGAAGTTTCCTGTGTCTTTTTTGTTTATGCTGGGAAATTAGGCCTGCCTCTTCCATTGACCTGTAGGCGCTGCTGGGTTGTTGAGAATGCCATCCGGTTGCTATGTAGGCTTCCTGTGTTTTTTGTTAAAACATGTAACCCAGTCCTACCCCTCTAGTGGTGGATTGTGCCCTTCCTCCACTGGGCTGGATCATTCAGGGTTCCTCTCAGACTGTGGCACTGGCTACGCAACCCACTAGAGTCAGAGCTTCAGCCCTCTGGGGTTTGTGGGGGAGGTTAGGGACCCACCCAGCTGCACCAGGCAGTCTCCCCCTTTCAGCCTTCTCTCTCTCCCATCATGGTGTAGGGGTCGCCCAGCTGCTCCCGCTTACAGCTCCCTCTCTGTCCAGGCAGGGGGAGGGGGTGATAGCTCAGTCTGCAGATTCTTATTCAACTCCGCACTTGTAATTCCCAGCGCTTGACTGGCAAAGATCCCCTGTTCTGTGTATGGCTGAGGCTTTGGGGGAAGCGCTCTATCTGGACCAGAGCGCCAGAAGTGGAGCCTCCAACTCACCGGTCAGATGCACTTTCTGAGTGAAGCAACACCCCTCCCCGCCTCGGTCTGCCCTGAGTGGGCTTTGTTCACCCTCAGACCAGCCCCGTTGAAATGCACCTGGTACCTTGGTTGGAGCTAGGAGATCTCTGAGTTTCTGCGTCTCTTTCGCTGGGTGTTGTGCGCTGGAGTTGTGTCTAATCGGCCATCTTGGATCCTCCCCTGAAAGTGCCTGTTTTTGTTTCTTTAAAAACATACTTTAAGTTTCCTGGGGACTAAAAACAGTTCCTTGTGCATACCCTGAGAGATATCTAGCATAGAACTAGACATGATGAAATAAATTATTAAATAAAGCTGAAGAACATGTGTTTTAGATGGTGTAGTCTGCTTTCTATAAGAACGAAATGGCCACATTATGGCTTCTGAGACCAATCCTCTTCCTACCAAATCTCATTTCCTCTGTCTCCCTCACTTTGGTCCTGAGATTGTCCCCGCCTCCCCAGGTTTGTTGCATTACCTCATTATCTGGGCCAGTATAAGAGGACATGAAATTGGACACTGCTTTTAAATATTATACGTGTGGTCTCCTTTCTTTGTGTTTATAATTGATAGCTGTCTTTATACTATCTGAATTTGAAAAGAGATACATATGGGTGATATGGTTTGGCTCTGTGTCCTCACCCAAATCTTACCTTGAATTGTAATAATCCCCACATGTTATGGGAGGGACGCAGTGGGAGGTAATTGAATCATGGGAGTTGGGTTTTTCCCATGCCATTCTCATGATAGTGAATAAGTTTCATGAGATCTCATGGTTTCATAAAGGGGAGTTCCCCTGCACATGCTCTCTTGCCTGCCATCATGTAAGACATAACTTTGCTTCTCATTTGCCTTCAGCTATGATTGTGAGGTCTCCTTAGCCATGTGAAACTCTGAGTGCATTAAACCTCTTTCCTTTATAAATACCTAGTCTTGAATATGTCTTTATTATCAGCATGAGAACAAACTAATACAATAGGAAATTAACTTTTCAGACATATTAAAGCTTATCTTTTTATTATTTCAGTAGAGGACCTAAAGTGGTCTGGGTTGTCTCTTCAACGGCAGTTATGGGGTCTGCTCTTTTGATAGCACGTCTGCCAAAATACCATGGTCATGAATATAGGAGATGGACAGTAGATGCCCTAATAGGTTGGAAAACTAGAATTTCGTATCTGGAAAAGTGATTTCTAGATTTGGAAACTTTATAATCCAGTACAATTTTGAAAATTGGAGTAGGGAGTTTAAAAGTATTTTACTAAGTAAGGATGTTAATAAAATAAACAAAAATTGTTTTACACAAAAATTAATGGAATAAAGAACAATCCTTAAAATTGAATATATCTCACTTTCAAAAAAAATAGTATCTTAATTTTTCTTGTTTTTCTAAGGACTCTGGGAACTTCATGATGCACCACCACAAGTTAATGGTTTAGCATTAGGAACCTCTGGCCTAGAACAAGCAGAAGGGACTTAAACTCAGGTTCCCTTTTATCTCCTTGCTGGTTGGGAGAGTGGGCCCTATTTTGTTTAGAGAGCCTTCCCCATGATCTTTTACTGAATAGGTGAAGAGGAAATCCTCAGGAGAGATTTGGGAAGAGAAAGGGCTCAAACGCAAGCAAGGAAAAATAGGAGAGCTTATAAGAGAGCCCAAGGTATAGCTTGAATATCTCACATTTCTCAATTTGTTGGGAAAAGCTGGGCAGACTCTTGAAGGATGAAGCACCAATTGTTGAGATAAGACTTTATCCCATCTGAGATATGTACACTCCATTCTGCTACAGTGTGACATATTTTTGCTGTATCAAATGGTAGTTCTATTTTTAGTTCTTTGAGAAATCTCCATATTATTTTCCATAGAGGTTGTATGAGTTTACATCCCTACCAACAGTATATAAACATACCCTTTTTTCCCTTACATCCACATCAACATATGTTGTTTTCTGACTTTTTAATAATAGCTATTGTGACTGGTATAAGATGATATCTTGTGGTTTTTAATTTGCATTTCTGTTATGATTAGTGATGTTGAGCATTTTCTCAGATGTTTATTGGCCACTTACATGCCTTCTTTTGAGAAATGTCCGTTTACATTTTTGCCCAATTTTTAATGAGGTCTTTTGTTTTTTTGTTGTTGAGTTGCTTAAATTCCTTGGAGATTCTGCATATTAGGACTTTCTCGAATGCATACTTTGCAAATATTTTCTCCCATGGGAACTTAGGTTTACCATATCCAGCCTACTGGTGATGGGCATTTACATTGATTCCATGTCTTTGCTATAGTAAGTAGATAGTGCTGTAAGTTGTCTGTTTATTCTTTTATTCTGCTGTGCAGAAATTTTTAATTTAATTAAGTCTTACTTGTCTGTTTTTGCTTTTATTGCATTTGCTTTTGGAGTCTTAGTCATAAATTCTCTGCCTAGGCCAATGTCCAGAAAAGTTTTTCCTATATTTTCTTCTAGAACATTTACAGTTTTAGGTCTTACATTCAAGTCTTTAATTCATCTTGAGGTAATTTTTGTATATAGTGAGAAATAAGTCTAGTTTCATTCTTCTGCATGTGGCTAGCCAATTTTCCCAGAACCATCTATTGAGTAGAGTGTCTTTTCCCCATGTTTTATTTTGGTCAGCCTTAACAAAGATCAGTTGGTTGTAGTTTTTTTGGCTTTATTTTTGTGTTATCTATTTTGGTCATTGGTCTATGTGTCTATTTTTGTACAGTATCATGCTGTTTTGGTTACTATGTCCTTCTGGTATAATTTGAAATCAGGTAATGTGATACCTCCAGCTTTGTGCTTTTTGCTTAGGATTGCTTTGGCTATTCAGACTATTTTTTGTTTTCATGTGAACTTCAGGATTTTTTTTTTAAATTCTGTGAAAAATGTTGGTAGTGTGATAGGAATTGCATTGAATCTGTGGATTGCTTTGGGCAACATGGCCATTTTAATAGTATTGATTCTTCCAACCCATGACCATGAGATGTTTTCCTGTTTGTGTCATCTATGATTTTTTAAAATTGGTATTTTGTGGTTCTCTTTATAGAGATATTTTACCTTCTTGCTTAAATGCATTTCTGGTTTTGTTGTGGCTTTTGTACATGGGATTGTGTTCTTGATTTGGTTCTCAGTTTCAATGTTATTTGTGTACATGAATACCACACATTTTTGTTCACTGATTTTATATCGTGAAACTTTATTGAAGTCATTATCAAGTAAGTCCTGGAGTTTTTGGAGGAGTCTGTTGGGTTTTCTAGGTATAAGATCATGTTATCAGTGAATAAAAATAACTTGATTTCCTCTTTTCCAATTTGGATGCCTTTTTTTTTTTCTGTTGCCTGATTACTCTGGCTAGGATTTCCAGTCCTATGATGAAAAGGAGTGGTGAAAATAGACACTTTTGTCTTTTTCCAGTTCTTAGGGGGAATGCTTTCAACTTTCCCTGTTCATTATGATGTTGGCTGTGTATTTGTCATACATGACTCCTATTATTTTGAGATGTGTTCTTTCAATGCCTGGTTTGTTAAGGACTTTTCTTTTTTTATCATAAAGGGATATTGGATTTTATCAAATGACTTTTCTGCATCTATTGAGATGATCATATAGTTTTTGTTTTTAATTCTCTTTATGTGTGAATCATATTTATTGATTTGAGAATGTTGTGCCATCCTTGCATCCCTGGCATAAAACCCACTAGAGTGTCATGAACGCTTTTTGATGTTCTTTTGAATTCAGTTTGCTACTATTTTCTCTGCTAGTATTTTTACATCAGAAATATTGGCCTGTGAGTTTTCTTTTTTGTTGTATCCTTGCCTGATTTTGGTATCAAGCTGTTACTGATTTTATAGAATGAGTTATAAAGGAATTCCTCCTCCTTGATTGTTTGCAACACTTTCAGTAAGATTGGGAAAGCTCTTCTTTTTACATTTTCAGGTTGGTTATATAGGTAAATTGTGTGTTGTGGGAGTTTGGTGTGCATATTAGTTAGCCAGGTAATGAACATAGTACCTGATAGGTATTTTTTTTATCCTCTCCTTCCTCCTAATCTCCATCCTCAAGTAAGCCCCAGTGCCTGCAGTTTCCCTGTTTGTGTCCATGTGGTGGCATTGCTTAGCTCCCACTTAAAGTGAGAACATACAGTATTTGATTTTAGTTCCTGCATTAGTTTGCTTAGGGTAACAGTCTCCAGCTCCATCCACGTTGCTGCAAAGGACATGATCCTATTTTTTATGGTTTTTTGATATTCCGTGATGTATATATACCACATTTTCTTTATCCAGTCTGCCATTGATGGGTATTTAGATTGATTCCATGTCTTTTCTAATGTGAATAGTGCTGCAATAAACATATTCATGTATGTGTCTTTATGGTAGAATACATTATATTCCTTTGGGAATATACCCAGTAATAGAATTGCTGGATTGAGTGGGAATTCTGTTTTAAGTTCTTTGAGAAATTATGACACTGCTTTCCACAATGGCTGAACTAATTTACACACCTACCAGCAGTATATAAGTGTATCCTTTTCTCTGCCACTTTGCCAGCATCTGTTATTTTTTGAATTGTTCATAATAACCATTCTGACTGGTCTGAGATGACATCTCATTGTGCTTTTGATTTGTATCTCTCTAATGATTAGTGAGGTTGAACATTTTTTTCATATGTTTCTTGGCTGCCAGTATGTTTTCTTTTGAAATGTGTTCATGTCTTTTGCACACTTTTTAATGGAATTGTTTGCTTTTTGCTTTTAAATTTAAGTTTTCTGTAGATTCTGGTACTAAACCTTTGTTGGGTGACTGGTTTGCAAATGTTTTCTCCCATTCTGTAGGTTGTCTGTGTACTCTGTTAGTAGTTTCTTTTGCTGTGCAAAAGCTCTTTAGTTTAATTAGGCCCCATTTGTCAATTTTTGTTTTGGTTACAATTGCTTTTGGCATCTTCATCATGAAATCTTTTCCAGGTTTTATATCCAGAATGATACTTCATAGGCTTTTTCTAGGGTTTTAAAAATAGTTTTGGATTTTATATTTAGGTCTTTAATCCATCTTGATTTGATTTCTGTATATGGTGTAAGGAAGGGGTCCAATTTCAATGTTTTGCGTATGTCTAGTCAGTTATTTCAGCACCATTTATTGAATAAGGAGTTCTTTCTCTATTGCTTGTTTTTGTTGCCTTTGTCAAAGATCAGATGGTTTAGGTGTGTGGCTTTGTTTGTGGGCTCTCTATTCTGTTCCATTGATCTATGTGTCTTATGTGTCTTATGTGTCTCTCTCTCTTTTTTTTTTTTTTTTTTTTTTTTTTTTTTTTTTTTTTTTTTTTTTTTTTTTTTTTTTTTTTTTTTTTTTTTTTTTTTTTTTTTTTTTTTTTTTTTTTTTTTTTTTTTTTTTTTTTTTTTTTTTACCAGTACCATACTGTCTTGGTTACTGTAGCCTTGTAGCGTAGTTTGAAGTTGAGTAATGTGATGCTTCCAGCTTTGTTCTTTTTGCTTAGGATTGCTTTTGTTATTTGGGCTCTCTTTTGGTTCCATGTGAATTTTAAAATAGTTTTTTTCTAATTCTGTGAAGAATGTCTTTGGTAGTTTGATGAAAATAGCATTGAATTTGTAAATTGCTTTGAGGATTATGGCCATTGTAGTGATATTGATTCTTCCCATTCATGAGGATGGAATGCTTTCCCATTTGTTTTTGTTATGTCTGATTTCTTTGAGCATTGTTTTATAATTCTTGTTGTAGAGATCTTTCATCTCCCTGGTTAACTGTATTCCTAGGTATATTATTCTTTTGTGGCAGTTGTGAATGGGATTGTGTTTCTGATTTGGCTCTCAGCTTGGATGTTGTTCATGTATAGAAATACTAGTAGTTTTTGAAGATTGATTTTGTATCCAGAAACTTTGCTGAAGGTGTTTATCAGATCAAGGAGCTTTTGCACAGAGACTTTGGAGTTTTCTAGATATAGAATCATGTTATCTGCAAACAGGGAAAGTTTGACTTCTTCCCTTCCTATTTGGATGCCTTTTATTTTATTTTCTTGCCTGATTGCTCTGGCTAGGACTTCCAGTACTATGATGAATAGGAGTGGTGAGAGAAGGTAGCCTTGTTTTGTGCTGGCTTTAAAGGGCAATGCTTCCAGCTTTTACCATTCAGTATGATGTTGGCTGTGGGTTTATCATAGATGGCTCTTATTATTTTCAAGTAAACTTCAATGACTAGTTTGCTGAGCGTTTTTAACATGAAGTGATGTTAATTTTATCAAAAGCCTTTTCTACATCTATTGAGGTAATCATGTGGTTTTTGTCTTTCGTTTTGTTTATGTGATAAATCACATTTATTGATTTGCGATTAGATCCCAGGGATGAAGCCTACTTGATCAAGGTGGATTAGCTTTTTGATGTACTGTAGGATTTGGTTTGCTAGTATTTTGTTGAGATTTTTGCATCTATGTTCATCTGGAATATTGGCCTGAAGTTTTCTTTTTGTTGTTGTTGTGACTCTGCCAGGTTTTGATATCAGCATGATACAGACCTCATAGAATAAGGTGGAAGCAGTCTCTCCTCAATTTTTTTGGAATAACAGCTTTTCTCTGTACAGCTAATAGAATTCAGCTGTGAGTATGATCCTGGGCTTTTTGTGGTTGGTAGGTTTATTTTTATTATTGATTCAATTTTGGAACTAATTATTGGTCTGCTCAGGGGTTCAATTTCTGCCTGGTTCAGTATTGGGATATTGTATATGTCTAGGAATTTATCAATTTCTTGTAGGTTTTCTAGTTTGCATACCTAAAAGTGTTCATCGTAGTTTCTCTGTTTTTTTTTTTTTTTTTTTATTTCTCTGGGGTCAGTGGTAATGGCTCTTTTGTCATTTCTAAATGTATGTATTTGGATCTTCTCTCCTTTTTTCTTCATTAGCCTATCTTTTAAATTTTTTCAAAGGAAAAACTGGATTTAGTGATTTTTTTTTTTTTTTTTTTTTTTTTTCTGTGTGTGTCTCAATTTCCTTCAGTTCAGCTCTGATTTTGGATATTTCTTGTCTTCTGCTGACTTTGTGGTTGGTTTGCTCTTGCTTCTCTAATTCCTCTCATTGTGATGTCAGGTTTTTTGAGATCTAACTTTTTGATGTGGGCATTTACTGCTATAAATTTCCCTCTTAACACTGCCTTAGCTGTGTCTTGGAGATTCTTGTATGTTGTATCTTTTTTCTCATTAGTTTCAATGATCTTAATTTCTGCCTTAATTTCATTATTTACCTAAAATTTATTCAGGAGCAGGTTGTTTAATTTCCATGTAATTGTATGGGTTTGAGTTATTTTCTTAGTTTTGATTTGTAATTTTATTACATTGTGGCCCAGGAGTATAGTTGGTATAATTTTTTTTTTTAATTTTCTGAGGATTGTTTTATGTCTAATTGTGTGATCAATATTAGAGTATGTGCAATGTGGTAATGGGAAGAATGTATATTCTGTTGTTTTTAGGTAAAGAGTTCTGTGGATGTTTATTAGGTCTATTTGGTGAAGTGTTGAGTTCAGGTCCTGCATATCTTTATTAAATTTCTGCCTAGATGATTTTTCTAATACTGTCAGTGGAATGTTGAAGTGTCTCACTATTAATGTGTGGGAATCTGAGGACCTTTAAAGGTCTATAATAACTTGCCTTATTTATCTGGGTGCTCCTGTTTTGGATGCATATATGTTTTAGATAGTTAGATCTTCTTGTTGAATTGATCCCTTTACCCATATGTAATGCCCTTCTTTGTCTTTTTTGGTCTTTGTTGGTTTAAAGTCTGTTTTGTCTGAAATTATAATAGCAATCTCTGCTTTTTTCTGTTATCCATTTGCTTGATAAATTTTCCCGCATCCCTTTATTTTGAGCCAATAGGTGTCATTACATGTGAATTGGGTCTCTTGAAGACAGCATACTATTAGGTCTTGGTTCTTTATCCAGCTTGCCACTCTCTGCTTTTTAGATGGAGCGTGTAGCCCATTTACATTCAAGGTTAGTAATGATATGTGTGGATTTGATCCTGTCATTGTGTTATTAGCTGGTTACTATGCAGACTTGTTTGTGTGGTTGCCTTATAGTTTCACTGACCTGTGTCTTTAAGTGTGCATTTATGTATTTATTTTTTTGAGATGAAGTTTCACTCTTGTTGCCCAGACTGGAGTGCAATGGCACTATCTCAGCTCACCACAACCTCTGCCTCTTGGGCTCAAGTGATTCTCCTGCCTCTGCCTCCCAAGTAGCTGAGATTACAGGCATGCCCCACCATGTCTGGCAAATTTTCTATTTTTAGTAGAGATAGTGTTTCTCCACATTGGTCCGGTTGCTTAAACTCCCAACGTCAGGTGATCCACCTGCCTCAGTCTCCCAAAGTACTGGGATTTCAAGTGTGAGCCACCACACCCAGCCTTAGGTGTGCTTTTGTAGTGGCTGGTAATGGTTTTCCGTATTTAGTGCTCCTTTCAGGACCTCTTGTAAGGCAAGTCAGGTGATTATGAATTCCCTCAGCATTTGTTTGTCTGAAAAGAATCTTGTTTCTCTTTCACTTATGAAGCTTAGTTTAGCTGGATATGGAATTTTGGGTTGGAAATTATTTAAGAATGTTGAATATAGGCCTTCAATCTCTTATAGCTTGTATGGTTTCTTCTGAAAGGTCTGCTGTTAGCCTGATGAGGTTTCCTTTTTAAATGACCTGTCCCTTCTCTCTAATTGCTTTTAACATTTTTTCTTTCATTTTGTCTTTGGCAAATCTGATGATTATGTGTCTTGGGGATGGTCTTCTTGCGTAGCATCTGGCAGAGGTTCTCTGCATTTTCTGAATTTGAATGTTGACCTCTGTAGCAAGGTTGGTGAAGTTTTCATGGATCATATCCTGAAATATGTTTTCTAAATTGCTTGCTTTCTCTCTGTCTCCTTCAGGGACACCAATACGTCATAGTTTTTTTTTGTTGTTGTTGTTTTTGTTTTTCTCTTTATATAATCTCACATTTCTCAGAGGTTTTGTATATCTTTTTTTCTTTATTTTTGTCTGAATTATTTCAGAGATCCAGTGTTCAAGCCCTGAGACTCCTTCCTCAGCTTGGTCTGTTCTGCTGTTAATACTTCTAATTGCATTATGAAAGTCTTGTGTGTTTTTCAGCTCTATCAAATCAGTTTGGTTCTCTTTTTTATAATAGCTATTTTATCTATCAGCTCTTGTATTGTTTTATTGTAATCCTTAGGTTAGGTGTCAACTTTCTCCTGTATCTCAGTGATCTTCATTCCTATGTTCTGAATTTTATTTCTGTCATTTCAGCCATTTTGGCCCATTTTGGCAGTTAAGAATACTTGCCAGAGAACTAATGTGATCATTTGGAGAAAAGAACCCATTCTGGCCTTTTGACTTGCCAGAGTTCTTGCACGGGTTCTTTGTCATCTGTGTGAACTGGTATTCCTTTAACTGCAGGACAATTTGAGTACAGTTAATAGACTTCTTTTTAGGATGTTTTTAGGGGGCTGAGGCTTTGTGCAGGTTCTTTGTAGCTGAATTCTTGTCCTTGGTTTCAGAGTGGAGTATAATAACAAAGTATGCTTGGTGTTAAAGTTTTCATCTGTGATCTAGGAGGTGGCACATAAGTGAAATGGCCAGTAAGTAGGCTCTTGCTTGGTCACATGGCTCCTCTGCATTTTCTCATTACTGCAGCTGTGCTCCCTCTTAGTGCTCTGAAAGTGCGGGCTCCTCTCCCATTTGAGTGCTGGCTATAGATCTCAGCTTGGCATTCGTAGGCTGCACTCCTGACCACAGCTCACTCTGGAGTGAGCTCAGGCTTTATGTTCGCTCTCCAACTTTGAGGCAGCAGGGGATGGAAACTTAGCAGTGATTGGTGTCAGAGAGCCTTTCACTTGTCTCTTAGGGGTCCACCCCCAAAAGATGTGGAGCCACTATCAGTCAGTGCAGTCAGCCTGGTATGGGGTGGCTGCACTGTGGACCTAAACTAAGTCAGGTGTTCTTGTTAATAAATGATGGGGCATGTGTGTCACAAGGGAGAGACTAGACTCTTCTCCTTAGGGCACATGCAGCTTGTTGGAGGTATGGTTAAAACACTCAGAGTCTTTGCTCCTTCCCAGTCCCAAGGCAGCAAGAAAAGTACTGCAGCAGCAGCAGTGCAAGAGGGTTTTTAGGGTGCCTCTGGGAGCTCTACCTCAAAGAAATGTGAAGCCATTGCAGCTGAGAATGTTTAGTAGCATTGGCTCCTGAATGGTGGCCTGAGCTGGGGGCTCTGCTTGTGGAGGAGCAACCTGTCAAGGGCTCACAGGGAGGAGAGACTTAGCTCCTCTCATATGGTGACTGTGGCATGCTGGGAGTGCGATGTGAAGTCTGTAGGTTCTTTATATCTTCCCCAGCCCAAAGCCAGCAGGGACACAATTGCTGTTGTGGCAGTAGCAGAGGAGCTATTGGTTGACTCTGGGAACCCCTCCCCAGGAAATCTCAGAGCCACTATCAGTGGGTGTACTCAGTCATGGGTGGGGTGGCAGATCTGTGGTCATGACCTGGGGGCCCTGCCTGATGAAGGGTAGATGGGGGTGCTTACAGGGAAGAGGGACTGGGGTCCTCTCCGTATGGTGGCTGCAGTGTGCTGGATAGGTTTTTAATTTTAGATCTATCTTTTTGATGTAGTCATGTAATACTATGAACTTTCCTGGTAGCACTGCTTTTGCTGTATCTCAGACATTTTGGTATGTGTGTCTCTAGTTTCATTCGTTTCTAAATTTTTTAAAATTTTTGCCTTGATTTTGTTGTTTACCCAAAAGTTACTCAGGAACAATTTGTTTAGTTACCATGTACTTGTGTGGTTTTTAGAGTCTCTCTCGGCATTTTAAATTTTATTCTATTTTGGTCTGAGAAGAAAATTAATATGATTTTGATTTTTTTGAAGCTTTTGAGACTTACTTTATAGCCAAGCATGTGGTCAATTTTAGAGAATGTTCCATGTGCAGAAAAGAAAAATATATATTCTATAGTTGTTGAGTACAATGTTCCATAAATGTCTATTAGGTCCATTTGGTCTAGAGTACACTTTAAGTCCAGAATTTCTTTGCTGATTTTCTGCCTTGATGGCCTATCTATTACTGTTATTGGGGTGCAGACGTCCCCCACTATTATTGCATTGCTTTCAGTCTCTTTTCTTAGATCTAGTAGTATTTGTTTTATGAATCTGGATTTTGAGTGTGTATGTATTTAGGATAGTTAAATCTTCTTGTACTGAACCCTTTATCATTGTATACTGTCCTTGATCTTTTTTTTTTTGTTTTTTCTTTTTTACTGTTGTTGGCTTAAAGTTTGTTTTATCTCATGTAAGAATGGCCACTTCTGTTCACTTTTGTTTTCAATTTGTGTTATACGTCTTTTTCAATCCCTTTACTTTGGGTTAAGTGTCTTTAGCCATTAGATGGGTCTCTTGTAGGCAGAAGACTTTTTTTTTTTAAACCTACTTGCCAGTTTATATCTTTTAAGTGGGGTGGATAAACCATTTATGTTCAAGGTTAATACTGAATCGGTGAGTTTTCTACTTATGTGTGCTTTTATGATGGCAAGTGTTGTCTTTTTATTTCCATGTTTAGAACATCTTCAAACATTTCTTGTAGGTCCAGTCTAGTGGTGGTGAATATCCTTAGTGTTTGCTTATCTGGGGTACATATTAATATATTTTAAACAACAGGAAGTTCCACAAACAAGAGATGTAACTTCAAATCTAAGTAAACTCTTTACCTCTATGCAAACCAGACATTAAATTTAGATTCTGACTCTTGGTATCGAGAAAGAATAGTCTTAAACCCCTAATTCCATAGCCTGGGGAAGTCTAAGCCTCCCAAGATTTCCATGGGCCTCCTAGATTCTGGGCTCCTAAATTCTCAGTTTTTTAAATCCATTGACTCAGATATGAAATTCAACAGCCCCAAAGAATAAGCTCATAAAAAGAATTAACTTCCCCTTGAGTTTTGTCAATAGGGTGTTGGGACACCAGTGGAAAGAGGGAAGGATGTGTGTGTTCCATGTTCTAAGCCCCCAGCTTCCTCTCCGTGGTTACCATGGGCTATGTCCCAGTCTGAAGTTCATAGCTTCTGAAGGATGGTCTTCATCACACAGTTCACTGATAACCACCACGTCCTCTGCCCTTTTGTACCAGGACAGTAGCATTTCCACAGGAATTAGCCCTAGAAGTACTTTGTGGGTTTCTTGCACATTCCTGATACAATGATTAAACTCTCCAAGTTCCAACTTGTAGTTGCCATCTATTCTTTGCTGCAGCCATAATTAGAATGTCTGGATATGAATTTTGCTTTTTTTTTTTTTTTTCCTTTTCCACCCAAATCTCATCTTGAGAATTTTCCTTCTATTACTTAAGAGTTTAACCTTAAACAAGTTACTTAAACTGCCTGGCTTCAGTGACATCATATGTAAAATGGAGGTTTACCAAAAGAGTTTAAGTTTACTCTAAGAGTTAGATGGGGTTAGGTAGGTAGATAGATCAGTACAGTATAAATAGTGAATGGAAGCAATAATTACTGTGATTGTTACTGTTTTTTAAAAATTACAATTGCTCTTTTCTCATTATTTCCCATTAAATCTGAGTAACAACTAATCTTGTTTGGACAATAATCTGAAGTTTTAACTGAAGACAGGATGGCTGAAACATCACTTTCTTTCAGATTTAAATAGCTTCATAAAGTTTACTTGAAGCCACCATCTTATTAATAAAAGTCAAGCATTGATTATGCAAAGAATGACATAGAATACCCTCATACTGGGAGATACATCTTTGGCCTACCTCCCATAAATGTGTCATGCTTGTTTACCACTTTCAACATGACAGATCTCTGCTATTTTGGAGGGCAGATGTTATTACAGTTTTATAGAGAAGAATTTGAAGATTTACAATGAGCATCTCACGTGAAACAATTTTAAAACCTGTATGAGACATTTCACTTCCTTAAATCTTTTCTGGGCCATTTCTACACTGGATTTCTTTGCTTGCTGGTTTTCTTTTTCTGGACTATTCCTTTTATAGAATCCAGCCCTGATATTTACTGTTCTTATGCTCAGGCTATCCTCATTACCTAGACTTTCTAATTAAACTTCTTCCTTTTATATTTCTGGATCCTGCTCTTAAACTTAAAAACACAAACCCATTTCCTTACAATAAAGGTCATCTAGCCACCTTAGACAGTAGGCAGAATTGCATGTGTTAGACCATTTTTTTTTCCTGATATACATTCCTTTTCCTGCCACCCATAAACTTTAATCACTTTTCACAGCAGCCCCTTCCCTGTGACGGATCATTGCACATGGCAGGTAGTGGAGTTAGTATAGCTTCAGGCGTGCTTTCTCCTCTGTTTAGCATTTGAGATAATCTCAGGCAGCTATAGTGGCTGGTGAAGATCAAAGGTATTTTGCTGCCCGAGGTCAAGATCACTCTTGCTTTGCAAGCCTGTGAGTCCGAAAGTTACGTCAGCAGATACACTACTTTCTCTCCAAAAAAGTTTTGGCAAAAAACACGAAATGAAAGTAAAATATTTCTAAGGCAGCTCCTAAGTCATATAAATTTGTTTCTCTGCGCTGTTTTCCTGACATATTTTGTATGTTATAAGCTTTAGGTTTACGATACATCTCGACTACACCTGAGGCACTTTGGTACCTTTTTGGACAGAGAAGTAAAGAAGCCATCCTCTAATAAATTCTTTACCTATGAACTCACTTTAACACACTCTGCCTGTATCCACAGGTTGTATAAATGAGCTAGACTATATTATTCAGAAATTTAAAGTTAAAAATTAACACTTCTGGTCAGTAGCTTTCTGGAATTTTTACCACAGATAAATACACATGTTGTAGAAAAAAAGGAAGGGGAAAATAGCAAAACTATCAGAGTATTTCAGTGCCACAGTATATTTGAGAAAGAAGGCTAGGGAGTGCTAAAATGATTCAAATCATCTTAACCTGCTGCTGTTTTTCATACCTTGCACCTTTAAGTTGCAGGTAAAAAAAATTCTAAACTAACTAGCTTAAGCGAAAAAGTAGAATTTATTGAATAGATAATACACATATATCATGAAGTTTAAAGGCAAGAAAAAATTGAGTCTTCCTAAATGCTAGAACAAAGGCCTAGAAAGTAGAGGCAGCCAACATCCCACCATTTCTTTGTCTCTTGTTTTTACTGCTGTCTGCACATGTGCTTTCTTTCCCTGTACCTGCTTACAGGCTTTCTCTACTTCTCTCAGCATGTGATAGATTGAAGATACCTAAAAAAATTCTATAGTGAGGGAAAAATTTGCTCTATTCCAAATTTGCTCTGTTCAATATGGTAGGTCACTAGCCACGTATGTCTATTGAGCACTTGAAATATGGCTGGGGAAGTAAGGATCAAAATTTTAAATTTTTAATTAATTTAAACTTAAGTTCAAAATGCCACATGTGGCTAGTGACAACCATATTACACAATAAAGTTACAACCATATACACTCTCCAATGGTGTCAGAGTTTGCATTCCTGAATCTCAGTCCCAAGTTCTCAAGATAGAACCATCGATTGACCTGGCTTGTTTCAGGTACCACCCTGGTTCAACCAGCTTTGTCAAAGTGATATGTGTATATAGTATAAACACGACAGCCAGTGTCAACCCTTATGTATGGATAAAGGGATACAATACTTAGAAAAATGATTATGTTCTGGGTAGTCACTCCTAAAGATCTCTGCTCCTCATGGTAACTTCCTATTCTGATTAATTTTCACATCACCTTCACTTACTACAAGCAAGAGAGATTTAGGATTCTTCTTCATGCAATAATTGGAATTACACTTTCCTCCATTTCGGGGAGATACATCAGTAATACACATCTTGCCATTAAATGGCAAACATATAACAACTTAGGAATGATTCAGAAATCAGAAATCAGTGTCTGGAGGCATCTAGCCCCATTTCAGCTTTCTTTTTTTTTTTTTTTTTTTTTAAACAGGGAATTTAATTTGAAAAGACTGTAGGCAATTGAATTAGGACCCTCAGAATATGGAAATATTATTCTTATATATACATTTTTTTTTTTTTGCTGTCAAAAGATATCTCTAGTTTTTAAACAATGGAAGCAATAGAAGAGTCCATATAGCTGGGCAATACTTGGCCCTGGGATGGAACCCTCTGCCCCAGGGTTAAGCAACCTTTCTAGTGTGGGTAGATGAGGAGTGTCAAGTGTAATCTGAGGCCAAAGCTTTCTGGGAAGCATGCCCCTGATGTAGGCTATCTGAGTGCTCTGACCCTGTCCATCTGCCTGCCTCATCTTTCCTGACCTATGAGGCCTGTGGCTCATTAAGATCTTGGCTACCGACATCTGACTTGCTCTAGCCTCAAGCTTTGCTTTTTGGCTTTCCACTCTGCATGCTCCTTGATCTCAATTTTTAAAGCAGTTTTCCAGTCTCTAGTTTGCCATGATCATATCAGCCATGGTTCCTGATTACTCAGCTTTTCTGTCTTAATGATCTTCCCTGGGGGCTCCAGCTAATGAGTCTAGTCCCTGGCATGACAGATGAGCCTTTTAGCAAATACTTTCAGATAAACATTTTTCCTTCTTCTTTTCTGTTAACAAGTACATATGATGCTCTGATACCTCAACTATGGGCAAATGCATTCTAAAGAGGCTTCTGAAATCTTGTCAGAAACGTGTGAAATGGATTGGAATAACAGCATAGTAGTAGGACTTGCATTCCTTATAAAGAAAAATTATCTAAAACCTGTAAATGAGGTCCAGAGGATAGCTGCATTATCTTTTAATGTATATTTTAGGCACAACCTTAAATTATTTGATTTTGTAAGGTGACGTACCTCTGTTTGACTTTGCCATTTATGGTTGATTAGTGCCCATACACTGATTCTGTGTTTATTAGTAGTTATGTCTTTACTAGTAGTTTTTGTTCAATGGAGATGTGAATAATTTCTGTCTGGTTAAAAAAGATAAGCAATAGTTTATTGCCTGGTAGGATATTAAGTAGTTTTGTGTTTAAACTAACAATAATATTATTCTAATATTATTTTTTAAATTGCCTATAAATAATTCCTCAAAATGTTTTGTTTGAAATAACTTTATGTCTACTTGTTCTTTCATGAATTAATGAGTTGAATACATTTTGAACATGTTTATTGCATATTTGTATGAGTCATGTTCTTAAGTTATGAAAATTATGTTTTGCCACTGCAGATGAAATAAAAAGGTTAATAATACTAAACTAGTATTAGCAACAAAATCAAACATGAGTCTTCAGGAGTGGGAAGATGTTGCACTGAAGATAGTGAGGCTGAAAGAAGTGAGAGAGTGTAAATTGGCACTTAGGGACAAACATGCCAGAAAGAGGACACTACACAGAACACGGAGCTCCAACTGACACATGAGGGTTATCCTGGGCTCCTCCTTCCTCTCGCTTTGTCATCAAGAAGCCATGGAAATAACTCTTTTGGGGATTGTGCCTACTCATCTTCAGCCAAGGAAGATTTAGTAGATCAGCGTCCCGCCTGCTTAAGTCTAGGGTGCTGAAAGAGAGGCTAGGAGACCATCAATTATGATGCTATTCAGATTTATGTTCCTAAGAGACTCTGCACTGGTACCCTTGAAGACTGGTCTAAGAACTTTGAATGTGAGCTGTGGCTAGAAGTTTCTGAGGGTCTCTGGAACACTGAGGGAAAGTCCCCTGTGCTTAGGTCTGCCCTTCAGAACTGTGGAAGGCAAGAACCTCAGATAAGCAGCAACTTGGAAATACCAGAAGCCCTCCCAGGAATCTGAAGAAAGGATCAGCCTAGGAAGACCTTATTCCTTGCAGACCTCTGCTTCCATTTTTCACCTCCAAATAATTTGTACATTGATTGATACGGGGGTCAATCCATGGTCTAGTGAGTGTCTGTCTACATGGAGTGTAGACATTGTTGGCCTGTTGTTACACCCCTCAGCGAGGAAAAGGAATCAATTTCCCTCCCAGAAATCTAGTAGGATGAGTCTCAGCAAGTTACAACAAGGATCTGCCCCACTCCCAAACTAACCGGAAACTCAACCATGAGATGCTTGGCAGAGAAGGGTTGGAGGTAAACGTGACAATGAACTGAGAAGCTTCAGGCTCCACTGGTAAAACGAGTGGGAGAAAAAGGCAAGGGAAGCACTTCCACAGCCTCCACCCATATTTTAAATTTATTTTTGTGTCTTTTGAATAGGTTGCTCAAGTCTTTTGGTAAAGTGACAAAATGAGGTTTTCAAATCTTCCTTTCACATCTCACAGATATGAATGGTACCAGGTTTACCGTTTTAAAAAGTCACAGTTGAGCTTCCAGCTTGTGTTTTTTTTCCCTTCATTAATGGGTTCTTTCCAAGTCAGGAAATCAACAAGAGAGAAAATTTATAGCTCGACTAAGTTAAAGAATGCTGTTCTGAGCACTAGATTTTCTTTTCTGCTTTTAAATATCCCCATTTGTCTTCACATTTTCTTTTCCAAACCCCTCCCCATCCTATTCCATGTGGCTGGAGGCTCAATATGCTAACACTTAGGAGAACAGAAGGCTTTCTCCAGAGAGAGCGACAGAGCTGTTCTGTGTACCTGCCAGAACCGCCAACCTGAGCCTCCCAGCACAGACCAGCCTGACCCTGCCAGGATGCAATCTGTCTCCAGTCCCACAGCAGAAGAGAGGCCTAGGGGCACCTTGAACTGGCTTTCCTCCTCCAGCATTGGAGGCTGGTTTCAAAGATTAAGCAAAGTCTCCAGAAAGTTTTTTCTTTTTTTTAAAGATTATCTATCGGGGTGACCAATTGAAAAAGATACTGGCTAGGAACATGTGATTTATTTTTTTCTCAGCCATTTCTCCATTCGCTCCAGGCCTTCTTCTCACCCAGCTATAATCAAATAAGATTTTTGGTTTTTTGTTTTTCAAAAAAAATTGTTTTTTGTGTTCCATCTAGTACTATGTGCTGACATGATTAAGCAAAACACTAATCTTAACAATTATACAAGTAAATGTAATTTAATTTTTATTCATTTCTTGGAATTGTGAAAGGCTGCAGAGGTAAAGAAGAGGATATTATGTCACACTTCAAGAACTTTTTTCTCAGTGTTCTTTTAAATTAAAAAATAAAATGAGATAAATTTTACCTATAAACTTAGCAAATATTTTTTTTATATATATATATACTTTTTATTGCATTTTAGGTTTGGGGGTACATGTGAAGAACATGCAAGATTGTTACATAGGTACACACATGGCAGTGTGATTTGCTGCCTTCCTCCCCATCACCTGTATCTGGTATTTCTCCCCATGCTATCCCTCCCCAACTCCCCACCCCCTGCTGTCCCTCCCCTTTTTCCCCCCAATAGACCCCAGTGTGAGAGGCTCCCCTCCCTGTGTCCATGTGTTCTCATTGTTCAACACCCGTCTATGAGTGAGAATATGCGGTGTTTGGTTTTCTGTTCCTGTGTCAGTTTGCTGAGAATGATGGCTTCCAGGTTCATCCATGTCCCTACAAAGGATGCGAACTCATCGTTTTTGATGGCTGCATAATATTCCATGGTGTATATGTGCCACATTTTC